>JAQGBW010002433.1:0-19925 GCA_034698625.1 Julus scanicus
CCAGAGCTAACTTGTACTTAAAATCGGCGTATGATTTATTAAAATCTCTGTTCCTTAAGCATAGCGAGTTTTCAAAGAAATTCATCGTATTATGTAGACGTTTCGTCCCATTTTCATTTGAAAATAGTATCTGACATCATAAAAAAGTAGTTAAACTGGCCAACTGATAAAACTTAAGCGTTTGAACTTGAAGATAATATTTGTTTGCCGCGGGTTGCCTCATATGAAAATGCCACATACGAATGAACATCACGATGGTAAATATCAAGTGGGTGACGTTGGTTCATATCAACTTCCCAACTTCAAAAATTGATAGTTGATATGATTATTGCATCTCGATTTGTGTAAACATTGGTGAACATGGAGTAAAAAGCGTCTCGTTATTTAATAAAGTTTACTTTTTTTGTAGTGTTTTCATCTCGTGATGCAACCTTCTCGATTTATCTGCAGCCATGACGACATGCGCGAATACTTAAATATGGGGGAAAACAATTGGGTATGATGACTAATTAAGAGTACATTTATTTTCCTTTTAACATCATTCACAGATGAAATTATCCGCGTGGGAAAAAATTACAACCGGTGTGAAGGAAATATATCCCAAATACTTCGATGTACAGTATACTCATTCCATTTGAAATGGGTATTGCATGAGTATTGCATCCATAGGGTAAGTAACTACAGTAGAACCTGTCTAAATGGTTGGGACCGGTGAAAAATATGCTTTTAGACCGGTTCATTTATACCTGAGTCTCACGTCGGGACTGGAACATTTTATGCTTTTAGAGAGGTGATGCATTTACACAGTATGAATTTAGACAGGTTTTACTGTGTTATAGGTGGTAAGTACGCATAATACAAACTCAACACTGCGACGAGGGAAAATCGGATGTGTGAACCGGCCCTAAGAGGACTTAATTGTCAGTTCACTTCTGTGAGTCATTTCTGATATGCCCATATATGTCATATTTATCGGTGATTATTTTTCTAAACACCTTTGATAGATTTCAATGTCTGAAAATATGGCAGGAAATTGACATTTTTTTTAACGATGATAAACAAAACAAACAGTCGAAAAATGATAAATTTTGAACATAACCCGTTTTTAGCAGACATTTTTTATTAAAATCATTTCCATGGTTACTTTTGTTTGGTTTTCTATCTTTTCTATTATTGTTTTGGATAGACAGTTAATTGGAATTGAGGGAGGAGGGAAAAGTTTTATTCCGGATGTAATTTTTTATGAAAACAGGATTATCTTTTAACAAGTTGTTTTCTCTGTATTTCAGGATATTAATGTGTGCGCGTCGTTAGCAAACAGCTCCTGGTGTTTACATCATAAAACTCACGAGGTGGTTAAGGATACCGTATACTTTGTGGACAAATTATAAAGAGCCATATATTACATTTATACATAATTACGATATTTTGATTTTATGCATCAAAACATGTTGCGAATGTAACACAGTGCATACTTAGTTAGTTTCACACTATTTATTGTTTTAATTTAGCAATATAAGGGCATTTCATCGAGTGTGTGTATTAATGGTGTTTACCCTGATACTTATATGGACATACATTCGCACATAAGATAAATTAAGGCGTTTCCCCCATATATAATTTTTCCACTCGGGATATGCGTCAGGGCACCCCACAAATAAAACATTTAACTTCCCTGACTTTTCCAGGTTTTAAAACAAATTTCCCTGACCAACACAAGCTGCTATGATATTGCTAAATCTAAAGCTAATACTTTTAAAGCAGAATAATCTGATTTTCAATTCCGAAAAATGCAATTTAACTGCAGAATGATTTCAATTTCATCGTAGAAAAATTGTATTTTTATGCAGAAAAATCGCATTTTTATCACAGAAAATCGGATTTTTAATTCCGAAAAATGCAATTTTATTGCAGGAAATTCGTATTTCTAAATTAGCAATGATTTCAATAACATGTGTATCATTTTCTTTATCTTTATATATTGTATAAATACACATTCAACCATTTTCGTACTTAGTTTTTAGAACCCCCTTTTTTATTGTTTCTTTAGATGTTGTATAAAAAGCAGCGTTGTTAAAACAGAAAAAAACAGGTCGTCAAGTACAAACAGTCGTAAAAAGACGACCGCCTGTATTTGTGAAACTTATTAGATATAACTGAGTAAAATAACCATAACTGACGAAATAAGTTTTGACTTTAAATTTCTAGATTTTAGTTTAATAATACACAATATCGAAATACTCTTATCGAAGATTTTGTTGAAACGAAATAAGTATTTTCGAGAATTATTTTCATTGTTATTATTAGATGAAATAACTGAATATAAAACAAAAGCATAAGCAATTAATGAATATTTTTCTTTAATTCTTGCAGAGTCGGGAAGTCAACAAACATCGATGGTAACCTCCCCTACAGAAAACAATCGTTATTAAAGTAGCAGTAAACTGATAAGAAACCCAGGTTGTAAATTATTAATTTCTTGTCATTTTAGACAACTTTATTGCTAACTGTTCATTTTTAAGCAAATACTTAAATAGTTTAAATAGTTTTATATGTACCGGTAGCATCAAAGTCCCGGGTCACGGTATAATAATACCACACCTATATATATATATGGTAATAAAATTAATACCAAATTTGATATCATTTTAGATAAGTTTATTCAACTTGAAAATTATTACAGAAAACTTGTTTTGAAATATCTGCGGTTTATTTATAAATATTCAAGCCCAAGAAAGTTTCAGATCAAATTTGATATCATTTTCATTTTAGACAATTTAAATTTATTCAAGATTTCAGAAATTTCGCTATCATAATCATAACATGATTAAAGTAGCGAAAAGTTTCGTTTTACCAAACTTTGATAGTGTTTATAAATTACTCGATATCATTTCAGATGGGTTCATTATTCGCAAAAATTGCTAAATCACACCAGAAAAATAATTACAGTAAGCGATGAAGCATTCATTTCCGTTTACGTCTTGCTGGATCAAACATCAATTGGTTTATATTTATGGTTTTGTTTCTACCATTCAACATTCTTACGTCTTATAAACTTTGAAATCGTTTTAATTAAGTTCAATTCATGTACAAAAATGTGATACTCTTTTCGTTTTCTCTAATTAGGCCAATGTCTCTTAAAGACCTCGAGACACGGACTTAAGACAAGATCCACACCCAAACTTATATTCAACAACATTTCTGGAAGTTTGAAAAAAAGTTGGACGTTAGTTACTTCTACTTACCCCTTTCTAAAACGATGATATGGAGCGTTAAAATGACTGAAGAACTTATAAATGGACTGATGATGAGAACTGACTGAAACGGATCGTCGTGTATGCGGACTCGAGTCAGGTCTCAAGTGAAGCTGGCGACGCTCACGTTGAATAACAAAGCGACGAGGGCGTGACGTGCGACCAATAACGTAGGTCACGTGCCTTCAGTCGGGGTTTTTCCCATAAAATCCACGGGCAACACGACGCGTTTGACGTCATCGTAAACAGGGTCACGTGGCTGCGTGTCTTTGACGTCATTGGCGGGAAATTTCGAAACGCAGACGACGTGTCATGTAACGACTTGAAACGAACAACTTGGCAACAGGTGTATAAAGCAAGATGGTTACTACACGAAGTGCGTGGATGTATACATCGAGGGGTAAGTGACTGATAAAACTCGACTTACGAGGTGTGTAAATTAAGTAATGAGACTGGTAATGTAGCATTCGATCTGTAAACAATGGTCAATGGGAATGCGTGAATTGGAGAGGCGGTAAATAAAGCGCGTGATACGCTTTCAGGACGAGTTTTAACTTGCTACAGTCATTTGGTTGTCCGTATAGCGATTTTTTTCCTGAAACAGTTTTTTCTAGTGCTTTCTAAAAATGAGTGACATCAATTTCGAGCAACGGTCTTGTGCCTCGAGGCACAAACTCTTTGTGGATGATACCCTGGCTATAAAGAAAGCAAATCAGCATGCATTTGATCTTCGACTCGCAGAAAGCCTACGAAGAGGCTCCGGCGCTAGATTTCCATGTCGTACTCAAACACCCAAGACGCGTGACCGGTAACGACACATTCCAGAAGATGGGAATCATTTTCCATCGATTCCAAAAACTTAGGCACCTTTCCTCCCTGATGTCCTTTTGGTCCAGCGAAAGATTTTTTGGAATCATTTTTGAGCAGATTTTTCTCATTCCCCATTCATCGGTCAAAATCTGATGAAAGGTGGTGCGAGTGAAATTCAACTCTTTCCCGATCGTTCTAACCGTTAACCGATGATCCGATCGCGCGAGATCCCTGATTCCGTCGACATTTTCATCGGTTCTCGAAGATGAAGATCTTCCGCTGCATAGTTGACTCTCTTCCTTCTTAAAGTACCTTACCACCGAAAAACCTGGGCCCTCGACAAAACACCGTCTCCGTAGATCCGTTGAAGTTTTGCAAAAATGACCGTTGCCCGTGCCCGCGTCTGGAGCAAAACATGATAGCACACCGTTGCTCAAAATTAAAGTCACTCAATTTTAGAATGCACTAGGATAAACTATTTCACGGAAAAAAATCGCTAGGGAGAACCAAATGACTGTAGCAAGTTGAAACTCGTACCGAAAGCGCATCGCGTGTTCATCTACCGCCCCTCCGAGTCACGCATCCCCGTTGATCGAACGCTACATTGCCAGTCTCTTATCTTAATTTACACACCTTGTATAGTGAATATTAATAATTATATATCATTTTAGGAATTGAGCTCTTAAAAGTGTATTTCTTCGATTGTAAGACGCACTCGATTCCACTCGGGTGATTATCGGAGACCACTCTTCCTTCAAAAGTCTCTACGTAAGTAAAAGCTAATTAGTAAAACTTTAATTTCGCTTAATTATACATAAAACGCGATATGAACGAATTCGACGCTTTTTTTCAAATTATATACATTATACATATATACAAACTGCGATTCCGAGAGAATACGAGTATACGGTATATATATAGAAGTGCGTTTCGCTAATTGAGCCAATTATATCGTCGCGGTTAGGCGGTTAATCGATACAAGTAACGGTTAAGGGAAGGTTGGGCACATTTTTAAGTCGACACGTATTACAACTGTCTGTTAGAGAAGTTTTGCGCTAACTCCTCATTTTGTCAAATCGGCAAAATCTACAGCTATGTCATAAGGCCACAAATTCACTGGATTCATATTAAAATGATGAGCAAATTCATACAAATATTTTAACGTAAAAGATAAGAGCGGAAAGTTCGGTGAGTGGTCCAAGTGTGGAAATTTGACGCGAACGAGAAACATGTGTCGGCATGCAAATTGAGCGCTGACATGTAAGCTAAAAGAATGTGTGACATTCGAAGACATTTCGTGAAGTTTCCGAGTCATTTAGCAGTTGTTAGTAGACCTCGTCACTTCGTGTCGTTACAGGTACAAAATGAAGCAGAGAGTCAACGTGAAATTTTGCTTTAAACTGGGCAAATCTGCAACTGAAACCCACGGATTGTTGCAAAAAGCGTACGAGGACGAAGCCGTGACTCGAAAAAGCGTTTACGACTAGTTTAAGCGTTTCCGGGAAGGACGCGAATCTCTCGAAGACGTACCCCGTTCGGGCAGGCCGACCACCACCGGCATTCACCAAAACATCGAGCTTCTCCAAAACGATCGTCGTTTGTCTTTTCGAATGATGGAAAATGAACTTGGCATTTCCCGTGAAATTATCCGAACCATTGTCACCACGAATTTGGGTAAGCGGAAGATCTGCGCTAGGTTTGTCCCGCACAACCTAACCGACGAATAGAAACAATTGAGAATGGGGATTCGTGCGGGGACATCATCTCAATGTCCGGTTCGGATCCCTCAGGACACAGATTTTCTGACATTCTGATTTTCTGACAGATTTTCTGACATTGTGGCCCGGGAGGGGGCCTACTTTGAAAGACAGTAAAGCGTCTTTTCTGAAATCACAAAATATGTTGACTTTTCCGACTCGTTCACCGAACTTTCCCGGTCTTACCTCGGAGGATGAGAGATTTACCTTAAGATTTACCTTACCGGCCATTTGGAGGATTTTTTTGTTGTAAATATTTCACAAATATTTGTAAGAATTTCTACCATATTTTAATATCGATTCAGTCGTTTGTAGTCACATAGCTATTGATTTGTACGATTTTAAGCAGAAATGACCAGATAGCGCTGAAATTCTCTTTCAGTTTGTAGATAAATTTTGATAAGTTGAAAAAGGTTTTCAATAATTTTGGAATAAAGTTTCAGCGATGTTAATGTTAAATTAGATATAAGCGTATTTTAAGCTCGATGCAATAACTATAGGCCACGCTTTGTAAATTTATTTGTCGAAATATATCAGGCTATTGTACGGTATATCACATTGAGCCAGCTGTTGCAACGAATGCTTCATAGATGGCGCTAGCGGTACGTAGTTTGTTTTAATGGCCAGCGCCATCTATGGTGCATTCGGCGCTGTTTTGATGCGAAGAATTAATGATACAATTTACTAACAGTTATTGGTTAGGATAACTTTATGAAAATGTTGGAATTTTGAAGAAAAAAACCCTCAAGAGCAGTCCATAAATTCCGATTTTATGACATATTACAAATTTATTATTATTTAAAGTGGAACATGTTTCACTAAAATATTTAATTATGTCGCAGTTTTTAGCCCCTACACAGTCATTAAGTGTCGAAATCTGAATATTTTTAAATTTAAAAAACTTGACAAGTATCCTTAAGTTCAAAAATTCGTAAAATTTACTTTCATAAAGAGTAAAAAATTAAATATTAGTATAATGTAGCTATTGAAAAAATGAAAAATATCAAGCAACCGTCATTTATGGATTGCCCCTTAGGTATTAAAGACCTTAAGCTAAAGCGCCACAGCGTTACAGGTTCTAAACTCAAGGTCGATTCGAATATTTTCAATTCGAACCCAATGGCCGCCATCGACGAAAAATGTATTTTTTCCATCGTCTTTTTGGACATTTTTTTGTACAATTTAGTCTTATTTACAACTTTTAAATGTATGAAAAGAAAGAAAAAACCGCTTGTTCTGATCGTGCGTCTAAAACGAGGATTCGAATGTGCTGAGCTAATGTTTAATGAATGTTAAATACCGGGTAAGAGATGAGATTTTCTAGGAAACCTTCGCCACATCGGTGCTTATTATTAATACACGTTATTCAATATTCTATTCATTGTTTTTTTAATTATATTTTTGGACGGTCAGCCTTTGTTTTAATATGTATAATTAGTTGTATGTTTTATACACTACTGTACAATGCTGCTGCGTAACTGCGTTTAAGAGGCCTATTAGAGAAAGAGTCTTAATACGCTTGAACTCGCCTTCTAAAAGATTGGTGAGAAATTAAAAAATGAACGAATTATATTGAGCTATAATTATATATATTTATATTTATAGGAAAACTTCAAGATCGATATCTTTTACGACTATGCTTCAACTCTGACATCGGTTTCGAGCTTTAAAAGGACTTTAAAGGAACTAAAAGGGATTTTCAAGATGGCGGTCTGGTCAGTTTATTAGCAATATTATATTAATTTTAGAATTATAATGGTATATGGGAAATGCCACGAACATATATAGGTCCATGTCGTCAAATATCCCCAATGGTCATATACATGTTATGGTTTTCGGACATTAAGAATAGAACAGATATTGTCATATATGGCCCGTTGGTGGATTTAAAAGGGTGGCAAATGGACAAGTGCCCTCTGGGCCCTTACTCAAATGGGCCCCAGTGATTTCATAAAAAGTTCATAACTACTGTTTCACCCTTCAGCATGTGCCCTAGGCAAATGTAAGTCACAAGGGCCAGCAAAGAGGGAAGGGGACACTTTGAAGACCAATCAGATAGCAAACATTAATTAGCAAAGGTCCAGATTGAAGTTGGGACCTCCAACAAAGGGTCTTCATGTGTAGTTTAGTTTTTAAAAAATAAATTTTTATAAATGGGCCCACTTGGATGTTTGCCGCAAGGGCCATTTTCCTTAAATCCGCTGATATGGCCAGTAACGAACTGGGTCTATTAGAATTGGTTGCCAGGCGAGAAGGAGCCCCATCCACAACTATAAGGCTACCTGGGTGTAAACATGCTGTGAGGTCATATATTATGTTCCATATGCGATATTACCGCATGTATCCGGTTGATGATCATGTAAAGCCCAATTCATCAGGGGCCTACTGAAACTCTGGTCAGCCCGTTTCTGTAATTGGCCCCTATATAAGTGTAACTTTTCCACCGTGTCTTTTATTTGTGCACGTAATTTTCAAAATTTATTAAGTTTGAATGCCCCTGATGATCCGTTAATTGCTAAAAATTAGCTTATGCACAGGTTGAAATGTGTGTTGGAATTTCCCTGTATGGCAATCTATAGATGTATCTTTATTATTAATATCACTGCCATTGTGTTACTATATGTTATTGTTATTCCATTTTATTGTCACTTAATGCTCCATCATCTGTAACTGCACCCATAATCACCCCATGTTTCCAACCCTAAACTCATACTGGCCACATCTCTGCGCTGTATCGCTTAGCGGGGTTCCCCCCAACTTAGGGTTAAATGTCTATAAAAATATCTATAAGATGGCCGTTTTTTAGTGGATGGTCCTTCGGATCCTCGGCTACTCGAAACCGATATCAGAAACGAGCAGATTTTGCAAACGTCTTTTATTTTGACTAAAAGGGCTAAGAGCGCAATTTTTAAAATTGGGGGGGAAGAAATTTGTCGTTTTTTCCTTATCTATAAACAACCTACGTTTTGTGCAGCGATAAATGCTGACCGAAAAAGCGAAGATAAAAATGATAGGGGAAAAAACGACGGACGAATGTGACGTCATTTTGTCATTCGCCCTTTAAATCTCTTATGAAAAGCAGGCTTCCTAAAGATCAAGAGGCCCTTACAAAATGGCCCCACCATAAACCATTATCTGCCCTGGCCTGTCCAGATATCATCGCTGGTATTTTAAATTTAATTTCTATTATAATAGTGTTGCTTAAAATAAAATGGCCCTTGGATGTAGGGATCTTCGGCTGCCATATTTGTTTGCGGTCAGTGAATGAGAAGATGACGTCACTTTGGTCCTCGCATCGTGTTTCTCATCTACATCATCGGGCGATAGGTGAAGCTACGTCGCGGACGCGAGGGTCGCCCACGAACTGAGGGAAAATTCGGATTTATGAAGCGGCCGATGAGGGGCCTCCAACGACGACAACGATTAACGACTCTCGGAGGCCATTTTTGTTTCCGAGTCGATGGAAATTTTGTTTTCGTTTTGAACGTTCCCGTTTGCACCGTGGACACACTGAGCGAGTGACCGATGGAGTAGTGGCTCATCGGCATGTCGCGGAATATTCGCCGAGGTTGCGCTTTTACGACGTTGAACTGCATCGATGAGGTCTTAAAGCCCCATACCCGCAATGGGGAAAAATGGCCGAAAACTTCTAGTCATATGAACAAAAAGCCCCTGCTCTAGGAGATGAGATTCTGGTCTTCGAGGTCTCTGTAGTATATCAGCGCTGTATCGCTTAGCAACGCTTTCCCCAACTGGGAGATAAATGTTCAATAAAAAGATAGTATATGGTGCCTTCCTACAGGAAGTGGGCGGTGACGTCGCAGGAAATCGCCGCCCCCTTCCTGCTGGAAGGCACCTTATACTACAGTGACCTGGAGGCTTTAAGGTGATAACAAAATGGAATGTGAGAAAACTAAAGGGTGGATCCAGTGGCCAAAGGCTGACAAAAGCAGCAATGTTTGGGGGTCTCAGGTTTAGTAAAGTGACCTCTCCGCTGGCCCAGGTCCAAATTTCTGATTTCTTCACAACTACGTATACTTTTTAAATTTTCTTTATCCGTAGACCTACTACGTTGTAATACGTTTCATTCGTCTTAAAATTTTCAACCGGCGAAGAGGCCCCAAACCAAATTTTGCTTCAGGGTCCAAAAATCTAGGTTACGCCACTGGTTATGCTTGATCTCATTCACAAAGATTCAGAACAGAATATTTGTTGTGGAGAATATGATGGGACAATTATTGCTAGGAAAGTTTATTTGTTTATCACAAATAAAATAAAAGTTTGTATATGACAATATCACAAAATTGTTTATCAGCCTATGGAATTATTGGGAATATGGAAATAAGTATGTGGGGCATATTCATTGGCAAATATATAGGCAGTCGCCGACTTACGACCACGATGTGATGTGGACTTAAAGTCGTAGGTCGTAAGTTCGTTTGTTTGTTGATTTTTAACATTGGCCTATTTCTGCAACTGAGGCTAAACACCAGCACCAGGAGATTAGCCTTCATCCCCTCCCTGGGAATTTTGCCTATGAGGGAAGAACATCCACTTCCTCTTGAGGGGTCTTTAACTTACAACAATCAAAACCGGTTATCGGTTTAAACTCTCATCTGAAAGAGCTGCCACTTAAGGAATTTCTCTCATCTGTAAAAATTCCACCGCTCTCAAGCAGGGAGCGAAACCCGCATCTTAGGATCGAGAGGCAAGCACGTACCCACTTGACCGCCAGCGTCCGCCATAGGTCGTAAGTCGACGACTGCCTGTATATCTATTGCTTATAAAATGGGAATGTCCCTTCGTAATTGTTTTTATCCATTGCAGGTATACGGGCTTTAAGATGTCGGCGGTGTTGTTATCCTTGTTAGTTTTTTGAAAACTGTAGGTTTAGCCTCTTTTTTAAATATATTTACACGAGTTGTTGAGGCTGTTCGTCGCATTGGCACTCTAAGCGGGCTCAATCCCGATGACCATTGGTCAGTTGAGTTTTGCATGGCAAATCAGATTGATTTCCATCTCTTTCGCATTAATTTAATTAATCCTCCTCTTCTTCTTATAATGCCAGCCACTGGTGAGCTTTTATTAGTAGGAAGGCACCCAAGATGGCGTTTATTCCCAAGATGGAGGACAATGTTCCTCCGGCATTGCAATAGTCCTCCTCGCAGAAACACATCTGACCGATTTGATTGCTCTCGTACATGCACACGTGATCCACCATGAACAGGTTGATTTGAATCTTCTGAGTGCAAGTCCTCCAAACGTATTCGTATTCTGGAAAAAAATCAAAAAAAATATTTTATCGTGATATCGAAATATTCGAAATCAAAACTAACATTTGGCATTTTGGTAACGTTCCTAGCGGTATTCCGACAAAAGCACGCAGGGCAAAAGCACGCCGACAAATACTAGGCTAGGTTAGATTAGGATAGGTTCGGTTAGGCTAGGCTAGGCTAGGTTAGGTTAGGTTAGGTAGGTTTGGTCTGAAAGGTTTGGCCATGAAGTCTACTTTTGGAGGTTTTCTCCCTCAATTACTACTTTAAAAGACACTTGTGTGGCCTTGACCTAAGAGGAAGTAGAGTGGTATGCAGTGCAGTACCTCAATTAGGGAATTCCCCTATTTGGTTGGCTCCCAGCATTTCAAAGTAAATAATCTGCCTGGGATATCATATTACCTTTCAATTATAATATCCCCTAAGACAGTAGTCGGGGACCCGGGGTAAATTATCCCAAATGGGGTAAAAATGAAATTTTTTTGGGTAATAGGGAAATTTTTCTAATATTTAAATTGCCATTTCATAAACGTGTTGGTATGTTTACAAACTTAAGCAATTCAGCAATAATTCAATAAATAATGTTTATTTAAAGTATACATTGATTGTTTTCTTTTCAGAATGGAAGGGGGGAGGAAATAATTTCGACTTATGCAAAAATATTTTGAGGTAATGGTTAAAAAAGTTTCCTGACCGCTGCCCTAACATATGGCATTTGTTTGCTGACTATAGGATACTGAGTTGAATTGAATTCCCCCTAAGTGCCTTAATGGCCAAAAAGCTTTCTGGAATTCTTTAACTGCCGCACCTGCAATCCTGGAGGCTGGTATGCACCTGAGGAAACATTAAATAGAAACATGGTTTTCTTTATCAGGTTTGTGGCCAAAAGTTTCATGATACTTTTGGCGAGAAAAGTACATTTTCACCGAACTGTTCGATGTTTCCTGGCGATTGCTCAAGAGGCAAGTTAACATGGTGAAACGGGCTATGGTATCGAATAGTCTCCTTCGGTAGGAGCGCTATGTCCACGGAATGGATTTTTCGGTGCATGCACTGTTTTTGCATGTTTGTCGGAAGTTTTGACTAAAAACATTTTGCGACAAACATGTTTGAAATTCGTGTTTCGCGTAACCTTGTTTTCTTTGGTGCAATACCCACTTTTAAACTTTCATGCGTGACTTGTTTTTTTAAGTTTTTTGAAGCGCTCCGGAGTACGGAGCAAATTTTCCACATTCGTAAATCGTGCGCGAAATCTTGTTTTATAATTTAGCGTGATATTTTTACTTACGCGTGCCTCTCATCCTGACTATTTTGACGCAGCATCCCATGCAATTCTCGACCGGGGGTAAATCACGTTGGTGGAACGTGAAATTAAAAGGATCCGCGCATCGTGGATCCAATCGGCTGTCGCACTCGTAGCAGTAAACGGATTGAGCTGTTAGGAAAGGACAAAGAAACGTAACAAAAAAACACAAAAGAAACTCCGAAGACAAAATTTTAGTAACGGGATGTTACGATTTAAGAAATGACTAGTTAACGAGGATTGTTAAGTGCAAAGTGATGGTGTAGAGGTGTTCTCGCAAACACTCCTAGTATTTCTAACATTACGTTACTTTAAGTTTTCGTGGTAAAATTATGTGGATTATTTTGTGGACAATAGGTGGTGCTGTGAACGGTTTGCGATATCGGGCGGTTTGTTCGTTAAACTTATTGTTACGCTAATTCTGCGGTCTAAATGTTTCGGGTAACGTGTACTGTGTGAGTGTACATCTATACATACATAAGTTTGGGTCGTCCATAAATCATTAGTTGTTTTAAAACATTTTTTTTATATTTATAATAAATGTTAGATTTAAAAATTAAATTTTAATGCTTCGTTAGTTACATTCGATGTACGCATTTATGGACGACCCCGATTCAATACATACGAACAACGTGCAGGTAGACAAACGCCAGGCAGCACAATAGCGTCACAATATCAAATTATTTTATCTAAAAATATATTTTATTTATACTAAAATTATATTTTTAAAAATATAAAATATATTTTGTGCTGCCCCTTGAACGTGGGCAAACCACACCTACACGGGAGTAAGTATGGTTTGCCAACGTCAAGGGGCAGCATTAATTTTAATATATTTTATTTTATATTTCACTGAATTGTTTTGTCTAAATAATATTCAAATTAATGTTCCAATCTTTTGTCACTGTCCAAACATTTATTCATGCATTTTTACAAAAAAAAATTGAGGGAAATTCGCATTTTTTGAGAATATTTTGGATTATGTTTTTAAGGTACAATTTTTTTAATGTATATTTCAAAACATATAAAATATAATATATTTCTGTATATTATTAGATAATTGCCCATTAAGATATAATTAACTTGTATTTTATATATATATTATTTAGAAAAATGAGGTGCTTTATATTATTTAATTATATTATTTTAAGTTTCCAAAAAATCCTCAATTTGTCGAATTTTCTTCAATTATATTTCATTCATAACAACACAACAACATATCCGAAAAATACTCGAATTTATCCTGACATGCTTTTTATCAAACTTAATCCAAAAACCTTCATATTTTTTTTCAAAAGATCATCCACTTTTTCTGTTGACAAAGTTGACCCAAAGTGGATTTTTAAAAATAATTTTGAATTTTTCACAATTATTTGGAAGTTGTTTTATTTTTTTCAATGATTCTGCGAAGCGTGAGAATAATACAAACCGGACTTTTCCGCTTATCGTACAATGTTTCAACAACTTATGCCTTCACCAGCTGCTAATGATATACCAAAAGTTAATAACAACTGCAAAGTTTTTGGATAAGGGAAATTCCCTAAGTGGAGGATCTTTGTGATGAGAATATAAACAGAGGTCCCAGGTGATGGAGGCTCATCCCTTGGCTTTGGTGTTTGGCCCTCGTGACGACCCACGAATAAATTTATTAGTTGACATTTTATAAATAGACCGATGTTAAAAATCAACTAAGACAAAATGAAACATGTGTTTGTTCTTACAAAAGTTCTAAAAAGATCTTTGAAAGTCTAATAATAATTATATTTTGTAAATAATTTATGTTAAAGACAAAAATCATAATTCACCAATGTTTCCCAGATGACGAATATGAATGATTGAATCCATTTACTAAAAATTGAGTAGTTGTAATCATTAGGAACATTATGTTGTGATTACCCTGCCAAATTATCTAAAACAGTAGATCAGACATCTTCATTTTCCAAATTAATGTGGACCTCTGATAGCCTCAGACCCACTCTAAATAACCCTCTATGTTTAATGAGTGAATAGGAACCATTCTACCCTCTCCTGAGGGGTTTTAAGTGCCTACAGCACGAGGTGCTCTACTTGGTACCTCTGTTTAAACTCTCATCTGGAAGAACCTCCACCTAAGTGGTTTCACCCATCTGGGAAATTCCCACTGACCTTGACCAACACAATAAGCCCACACACACCTTTTAGAATAAAGAGGTGCTGGGAAACATGAATAGAAAGTTACGCCTCCAGTTACATAAATAATGAGTCAACTTTGAAGGTGTTCAACAGCCTTGGAAGTCTGGAAATGTACTTAAATTTTAAGAACTCTTTGGACAAAATATATGGTGCGGGGTCCTTTAACATCTTGAAAATGTTTGAATTTTTGACAATATTTTACCAAACATCCCAACTGGAAAAGTTTGAAACAGGCAACCGCAAACATATTCGTACTCGCTAGTCTTTCTTAAATTTTTGTTAATTTTAAAAGATTTATTACATAAATACAAATTAATGTAAGTTGATCGTTGCGTAACTCGGAGTGTTACCGTATTCAGTTGTTTAAGTTGCTACATTTTTTACAATTTGATTATTTATTTTTAGTCATCTGTTGCATTAATTAATTTTTTAAGTTTTGTAGTAGTTTTGAAGTTCTTTATTATATATACCATTAACAACCGATGAAAGCGCAAGTTGCCAAAATATCGCATAATCATCGGTTTGTATCATTCTTACTCTTCGCGACATTATGAACATTTGAGATCTCTTGAAATTTTGTTTAAAATATCTATAAATCTCTTTGATTTATGGATTTTTTAAACAAAAATTAAATCGAGGAAATGTATTTTATATCCGGCTTAGCGACTCCAACTTTGTTCACAGAAAAAAGTGTTTGTAAAACATTTGCCGATACTTTTATGTTTCTTTTGTATTTATTATATATTTTATATCGCAGTATTTGTCTGCCTGGAAACTAATTCTGAGCTTTTCACGTGCAAAACTACTTAAGTGAGTGAGTTCTCCTAAGTTAGGTGTTCTTCGTGCACTTCGTGTTTTTGTTCCGTTGCACTTTTTACAGATTCATTCAAATATTAATTTGATATCGATTTTCAATTTCAATATTTTTCTAAATAAGGGGCCGTCCATAAATTACATATTCTTAATAAATGGTACATTTTATATTTTTTTTTAAATTTTACATTTTATAAATTATGTAATTTAAATTTTTATGAAATTTAACTGGATTGTTTATGGACGACCCCCGAATAAATTTATTAGTTGACATTTTATAAAAAAAAATCTAAAAAGGGGTAATAATAAAATTTGTAGCACGATTTCCCCCTAAACATCTACTGTAGGTTTAAACGTATATATTTTTTTAAAGTATAATTTTTATGGAAATATATTTTTAGAATTAATCTCTAGTATTCTATATATTGTTTCAAATTTATTAGTTTACAATTTTTAAAAACAAAATATCTAAAAAATAAAATTACTAGCACGATTTTCCCCTAAAAAATCTAGGTTTAAAGATATATTTTTACAAATATATTTTTGATAAATATATTTTTAGAAATATATTTTTCTAGGCTATATTTATAACCAAATTATATTGCTAAAAGGTCATTTGATTACCTGGTCCGGTTATTAACTGTCTTCCTAAAAATAAAGGATATTTAACCTTTTTAAGAATAATATTTCGTTAATTTTATTAATATGTATAATAAAAGCAAAAAGAAAAACCAAAATTTGCCTGATTTGTATACGAGTATACAAAATATATAATTTACGGTGCGTTGTATTTATTATATATATATATATACACACCCCTAAATTATACTAAATTGGTCCTAAATTTGGTGGTTTCGATCGACTGCATCGATGGGTAGGAAACTGCAAGCCCTCATTTTTTTCATATTTTTGTAAAAAAATATATTTTATATTTCTGAAAATATATAATTCGAAACTGCGAATGACGTGTGTACACGACCTTTGACACGAATACAGGGTGGAGCCAAAATAGGTTGTCGTTAAAATGAGGATCAGCGCGACCAGGTTCTTATTAGAAGACGTTTTGAAGCTCACTCTGACGCTTTTTTTTAGAAAAATATATTTCAATAATTAGTTTTTTTTAAAAAAGGCTGTAAAATGAAATTTTATAGAAAAAAATACATTCAAGGTTTGTGTTTATTTATTTGTGGAACAAGTATTTTTATCATTTACTTTTTTATTTTATAATTATTAAATGTTACTTGAAAGCAAATTTTAATTTTTGATAAAATACCAGTTCCTAGCGTGAAATTATAAAAAAAAGGTTTTACAAAATTTGATAAACTTATTAAACATTTTAAAGATATTAATTTAAAGATTTTGATGATATTTCATGGCATCAAGTTTTTTTTAAAAAAAAATATAAAGATAAACAGCGATATTTTGGATATGACAACCCGTAAATTTCGTTGGTCCGAGGAGAAATGTTTTGGGCACCAAGGGGTCTTAATTAAATGCTCCACTCCCTCATCATGGTAATGCCCTTTCTGAAGAGTATCCATGTATGGAATCCTATGTTTCCATTCCTCGAGTAGTTGTGTGTTTAATCAACAAAAGTCGCCCCTTAAATCAACAATTTGATGTGTTAATGCTGGACAACCCCTTTTCAGGCAGGGGGTTGGGGGTAACACTCCAGTAGTTGTTTAATCAACAAAAAGGCAGCTCCTCATTGTCATTTTGTTTGCTCTGCAAGTCTATCCTGGAATTTGTCTATTGTCCCTTGGCTAAGTCCCCAGTAATGGCCAACTTTTGTTACCCTCAGAAGATGGGTGTGTACCTATATACTGTTAGATCTTTATCTGGAAAGACAGGTTAATCCGTTGAATCTCCTTGTTTGCACTAGTCTCACCAGCTTCTGTTCATGTATACTAAGGACCAGTTTAAGTAAGTGCAGAAAGTTTTATTTTGATTAAGTTACTTAAATGTTTTTATTTTGTGGATATTTATGGATTTTACATATTAAGCAATGTAGGGTTTTGTGAGAAATCTTAAACTAATTTTTCTAAAAATTATCATTCAGCGGAAACATTAAAACTGGTCGTGGAACTTGTAAGCCCGTATAATTACCAAACCACTGACCACTTAATGATGGAACTTATTCATTTCAGAGAGCCGATGTAGCAAACTTGTGCTTCTCTGTGTATTCATTAGGGTTCACCCGATTAATGTCTGGGGAGCCTCCGTCCTTAAATCCGTGACAGTAGCCGAGACAAAGATAGCAATTTATGCAAATGTTTGGGAGACATCGGGAATAGTAGACTACAATTAATCGCCAACATTTTTGTATTCCTAATTAATGTATATAAATTGGGTTCGCGGGAGATGACAGCCATATTTTAGCCATTAGGACAATTTTTTTGATATGTCCCTTTGTAATTTTGCTGCATCATCTCAGTACACATGTACCATCTTGGAGGCAATTGCAACAAAGGAGGAGGTTCAACAGCTTACCACTTCTTTCTAGAAAGAGGGCGTGGTCATGATAACTCAAGGACATCACAGACCTGTTATTTCTTACTTTTGTTAACTAGGACAGTAGACCCTCGCTTTACCAAAGATCTAAAATGCCACCCCAAATCCGCATTATGGCAAGAGACCACTCCCTCTAAGAACAGCAGATCTACGACTAGAAATCGGCAGCCTGGTTAGCATGCTAAAATCTCACTCGTTATCGTAATTAACCAGACAAATTCCTCCTGGATATTATTCGGGAAGGACGTCACCGAGACGTATGCGAGTGGAAAACGGCACCGAGTGAACTCGGACCGATGCTGTTGACAAGTTATCATATCCAAACTAACGCTGCACTGATTGCATAATTGTTTAATTTGAAAATGTAATACGTGCTTGAACGCATAATTCGAGCTCTTGTAATTTTTGAACATTTCTCGACAAAACAAATAAAGGAACAAATAAATAAACAGAACGAGACATCGAACACGAACAATCAGCACTTGCAGATATGGCGATTTTGTTGAAACAAACAAACAAACAAACACAAAACAAAAACAAGAAAATAAAACACAAGGATTAATTTGGAGCAAACCAATAAACATAGTATAAAATATATAATTATATTAATCAACAAATATATAAACGGACAAATTGTGCGAGTGTCTCGATTGTGTCTCGAGGGTTCTCTGTGTGACCAGATAAAGACCCATGATTGGCATATATGGTTTAATATGGATATGTCCACATACGGATCTATGTGATCATGTGGTGGTCCCAGGTACATAAATTTATGGTTCCATGTAATACCATGTGTAGTTCCAATTAAGGCCAATCATGCATAAGTCATTTTACTTAAACCATACATGTTTATGGATGTATCAGAACCAGGGTGGAAAAATATGTTATTCATGGCCATATCTGGTAAAAAAAATGAAATTATCATGCGTGTCTCGAAACTAACCGGATATGGCCATATCAGACCCAAAATGCCATTTTCTCCATGAGAAAATCCACTTAAGATAAGCTAAAAGTTAAACTCATCTCTGAATGCAGCACCTCCAAAAATGGCTGCCAATGAAAAATGCTTATGAGACGGCCATCTTGGAAAAAATAAAGATGGAGCCAATTTTTTAACGGCAAGTCGGAAAATACGGAACGATGCCGCGGTTATTCGGCGCAAGATTTTTCCGCCAAACTGCCACATTTTGGAATGTACTTCCAGCGTTGTTTAGTTTGTTTTTATTTTCGTTCCACCCTGTATATGTATATCGGCGTTCTAATTAATTTTATATCAAACGTAACAATGCGCGTACCGTCTTCCGTAGAACAGGGCTTGCAGTATTCCACGGGTTTGCCGTCATCATCTAAGATATAACAAGTACAGAACACGTATTAAAAGAAAAACATAAGGTTTTATGGACACACATTTACCACGCTCACCGCACACCACACACACACGAGCATCCGTTCAACCACGCACACAACAATGTCGAGTTGTCCTAGCTAAGGGCATGTTACCATTGGTCCCTCTCTGTCTTGTACCATTCTAACTTCCCTCATTTCAGTTATCGTGCACAAAAAGCTAGTCGATAGTTACACGGAAACGAACACAGGTGGCGCTGAGACCGCGTGACATCACTCGCGCGGAATGTACTTACTCATGCATTCTTCTTCCGCCATTCCCACAGAACAAACCGCGAAAAGAACTGTGGAGGAAAAGAAAGGCAAAGATGAGAAATGGTCCTTGGTTGACCTAACCCTACAATAGGGGAAATACCTTTCAGGGATGATCCCCTGCGGAGAGAGGTCTCCATGGGGATATATACCTTCATGGGTAAAGTACCTTTCAGGGAAGATCCCTTGAGAGAGAAAAAATTGGGAGGAACAATACCTCCAGGGGAAATTACCTTCATAGTAAGTGACCCAAAAGGGGAAAACCCACAAGAGGAAAAAATACCTTTAAGGCCCTTTCACCCCCCATGTATTTCAATGGGTCAAACTTACACCTCTAATTGCTTTCAAGAAAAAAAAGTTAAATTAAAACTAAAAA
>JAQGBW010002434.1:0-19917 GCA_034698625.1 Julus scanicus
CCAGTTTTCGGCAACCGAGATTCTGACGTCAGCCGCGTCGGTTCTCGGTTTTCGGCCAAGTGGGAATCAGGCATTAGCCCATGTGTGCAAACGTATCCGGGATTACGCAAGAGAAAAATAATAACTGAAGATATTTTTAAACTTTTTTTTTTTAAATTGTTGGTATCACCATATGAAGTAATGTTCATTGTGCTGATTTATAACTCATGCATTCTCAAATCAGGACAGTGTACTGCAGCCTTGAAGATCAGATCAAGTTTCACATTTACAACCAAATGTCTGCAGCTGGCATAAATAAATTAGGTGCTTGTGATGATTATCGGTTAGCTAAAAACTTTATAAATTCACGATTCCACTGCAATGTTAA
This sequence comes from Julus scanicus, assembly GCA_034698625.1. NCBI lineage: Eukaryota > Metazoa > Arthropoda > Diplopoda > Julida > Julidae > Julus > Julus scanicus. The sequence continues at coordinate 368 of JAQGBW010002434.1, forward strand.
TGATTAATTTAGCAAGAATTTATTCTTATTGGTTCTTCGACTTGACGCCACTTGATCTATTATTTTTTGCTATTTGGTAGAATTGTATAAATGTTTTTTATTAATTAATATTAACTCAGTTCATCGTTTCCGAAAAAAATAAATCTTAAATTGCATTTATTTTGTACAAGTGTTTATTTAGTTAAAGTGGACCATATTATTATAGAATCATAAATAAAAATATGAGCATAAGGGGATATTTTTTTTTTGCAGTTTATCTGCTATGTCAATTGTTTATTTTGAAAATATTAACATTGCTGGTATTGACTTAGCTTTCCTATGAATTAAAGATTATTCAAAATTCTATCAGCAAATACGAACACTAAGCTTATTTTTGGATTTATTGATGCTTCTGTGAGCCTCTAGAGCTACCTTTATCGGGCTTTAAAAACTGTTCGTCTAAAGCCGAGTTTCTTTCCTGAACCGATATATTATTTTCAGTTTTCTAGGAAAAATGAAAAAAGTTGATATGCACGTTGAGTTTTTAGAAAACTGACAATAATATGTACGAGAGCAGGATGTTGTACTGCAATGCATTTAATTAAATAGGATGTTACAAAAATGAGGTATTATTGCAGAATGTGATGACGTAGGAAACATGTTCAATTTTTTTTTTTTTTTTTTTTTTTTGCCTTTTAAATTGAACAAAAACTGACAAACTAAAAAACCCATCCCTATTATTATTATTACTTTTTTTTGCATGTGGTTTTTTTGTTATTATATTCTAGTTGCCATGTTTATTAAAATTATATATTAATAAATATTAAATGCATTACGTTGACAGTAAAATAACATTCATATCTTATAACTTTTGACCTTTAAGTACTGTTTCTTTTTCATTATAGTATATTAATGTGTCTTGATGATGCTAAATTATAATATAAATTTTATTTAAATGTAGCATATAAGGATAATCGGTTAATTTAATTAGGATTTTATCTATCAAACTGTATTGCACATCCATTGAATGAGAACAATTACAAATTCAAAAGCCAAGCCAATACATAATGTAGCAATAAGAGTGTTTTTTTTTTATTCTGTAACGATTTTCTAAAACGATTCTGTTATTAATGATTGAATTCTTTACATATTAAACCGCTTTCAAATGTTCTATCAGTAATTTGAATCTTTAGTTATCACATGTATGTAGATGAAAGAGCAGGCGTGTTTATAATGTTTGCGATAAAAATGAATGCTTGAATAAGTTATTGGAAAAAATGTAATCGAAAGCCAAATTCCTGAGTCATTACCTCAGAACGTTAGTTTTATATCTGCCCTTTATGTGCAGATTTCAGTGTTACCATGCTATTAATTTACCTATCCATTAAATACATTCTATACTTGATTGACTCTGATAAATTTCTCCTCACATTTTTGGAATTCTTATTTTGCCTAGATTTCAGTGTTGGCATGTACTTTTATTTCATTTTCATGCCCTTTGAGGGAACTGATCGCTGCAAGTCTAGCAACATGAAATCAATTGGATGCATCCTTGACCTAAAAGAGAATATGCGAGTAGACAGAAAGATCATGAATTTGCATCCTGACAGATATTTCGCGAATTTGAAACCCAGTTGAGAAAACCTTTTTCCAGTTCTACCTTTATTTTTGTGGGACGATAGCCAGCGCTTTTATTTAAAGCCATGCTATTGAAAAGGAAAAGCATGGGATTTGTGAAATGTAACGGAATGGGCCTGTAGTGATGCTTGCCTCTGCTAGCATTCCAACTTTTTAGGGCTATAAAGTAAGAATGAGTTATAGGCACATGCATCGCTGTTCATAAAACGTCCATTTGGTAATTTCCTTCCAGCTGGAATGTCTCTTCGAGGATTTATTCACTGCATAGCCATGTTGGGTTTATTGTCTCAGCGTATGCCATTGCCCCAATGAAAAGCACTCATGCTAGAAATGTGAAAAGACAATGAAGATGTAGAATTTGAAATTGATAAATGTTGCCACAACAATAATGTCGACGTGTGCTTGGGTTCGTTGGCATAGAAACTTTATGAACTTAACGGTTTTCTATAAACTTCGTCTACAATCTCCAAATTAGGATGTACTAATTATCATGGCAGTTTCTTAGGGCTTTATTAAAGTTGGTTTTGGGTTAAAACTTTTTTTTGTAAATTTAAACCTAAACTGCACAGCTCATAGTTAGTTTTAAGGAAAGATATAATGTACGACTCATATCCACGATATAATATCCAAGATTTTATCTTTCGTGAAATTCGCAGTTTTTTTATAGTGATCGAGGTTGTAATCGCCCTTTTTATAGCAGAAATATTGCTTTGGCCAATTGATACTCCTATAATACAGTATCATAAGGATGTAGCGGACGACCTCTATATATTTAGCCTACCGTGACATGATGGGATTCAACCTTTAGACGTAAAATTATGGCATAATTTTATCATCAATGCATATATACTTGATTGAAACTATAGGTTTTCTAAAGTAGGGATGTACCATATGAGGTTGGATCTATTTATGGCCTACTGATTTTATGACTTTGTAGGCTGATGTAGATGACTTTGTAGATTTGATTAAATTAACCCAATCAATAGCTTTGATCTACGGTACTATGTAGCAGAGGTAAACATGTTCTTGGTTTTTTTTTATTGTTTTATATGTTGATTTTATTCTGCATGTGTAACTACGATGATATCTTCTTTACCAGCATATGGCTATAATTAACTTAAGTTTCATAATGAATGGTAATTAGTGTCAACTTTTGTCCTGCTTAATCTTATAACGTTTTGAAATTACAGGCTTGCTAAATATAGAATTCTGGCTATCATTAACATTGAATATTGTTCAGATATAAGGTTTACAGTGAATTTAATTTAGACATCCGGGTGATGCTTCCACTTGCATGGTTATTAAAAAAAATTACAAATTAGCTATGAATGAAATGCTCGAGTGACTTAATCAGTAAGCCAAAGCGTTTGAATAAGCTATGCCTAATTGACAAAGGTTTGATATTCAGCAAAGGATGATCATATATGTTTTTTTTTTTTTTTTTTGGAAAGCTATATATAAACATGTCTTCTAAAGACGAAAAAATGTAATTAAATCCAATTATGTACATAATCCCAAATGCATGACGTATTCATTGGATCCATTGCTGATGGCTTTTGGGGTGTATTTATGTCTCAAAAGCATATCTGGACATCAATATTTCTTCTTTGGCTGGACTTATTACTTGCTGGTAGAAAAAGTATTGATATACTGTGCCAGGGATACAATATATTAAAATCTTTTTCAATTATTATGGCAAAACTGACCCAAATAGCCGTAGTAACCACTAACTCGGAACAATATCGATTAATCCACTTCCATTTTTATCATCTTCAGTGTCGTCTAATTCATCTCCAGATTTATTGCTCACAATTTAGTCTTTCTTCTGGCACTGAGACATCAAATAAATAATAATGGATGCAAGTAGGCTTAATCCCATACTTGACAGACTACACTGTGATATCGGAATGTGTTACTTGTCAATGACAGTCATTGAGTTGCGGCATGTTGGTTTCTATAGTATTCTGTTATGGAAACGAGAATACTACTGCTGCTGCAATTTGAGATTTATTCTGAAATTACAGCAGTACATACATCTCTCCGTAAGCTTCTGTCTAACTGAGCGAGATTTGAGCATCGTTAAATAAAATTAGTAAACAGTCTCTTCATTATTCATTGCTTATATTGCAATGCAAATTTCAAATTTCATTTTGATGGGCGTTAGCTAAGCTAATATGCATGCCATTTTTACATGCTTTATAGATGTCTAAAAAGTGGCTTTGCATCTTTGGAAATTTCTTAAGGGCAAGTGCTTTTGTTGTGCACATTTTTTTTGTGGATGAGTGAATTTAATGAAATTTCCGGATCATTATAAATTGAAATAAGCACAGAAACTACACTCAAGATTTTATGCGTAGGTTGATGAAATCTAACGAAGCTTATACTGTGGTTCTGTTGATTCAAAAAAGGCACTTTAGATATAACATTTCAAACAGATCATCTGCAGCATTTTCTTTTCCTGGAAAGGGAACTTTTGAATGTGTGGGAAGCTTATTTTTTAGAACTAGATTGTTAGGTATTCTGTTGAGAAATTGTCGGAGTCTCATTTTATTTATACTTGCAAAGCTAATTCCGAAAAGCGTTATTATAATATTTGAACCATTAGTCCGAAATTCTAATGTGCTTCATGCAAATACAATTTTCAAAAGGACTAGTTTGTTGAACATGTAAGAATATCAAATATTTAAGTTTGAAAAGTAAATTTGGATTCATGAGCACATGGTTCATAATCGAAAGATTTAGTTTTATGCAATACACGTTATTGATTTAGGTCTGCATTCAGAAAGGAATGTGGGCAACACATAAATTTTACAATGCTATTGTTGTATGTAATGTGCCATTCCTGTAGAATTTTTCATTGTATAGAAAGCCCACATTCGTAGACGGTAATAATTGCCTGTTTTGTTCCATTCCACATCTTATATGGCTTCATCGTCGTTATTGTGTTTCTGACGATTTTACAGACGTGTAAAAAACATCAATAAATCATTTTGTATTCATTTTTGTCGCAATGATATCGGTAGAATTTGTAACATTTTTTACAGTATGTTGACAAGTATTCTCAACTGCAGCATCTGGTTTACAGACTTTGTAAATTCTGAAATGCATGGCTTTACGGATGGTTAACCAACAACTCAAATGATTGGATATCCAATGCAGTGGATCGAATTGTCCGGTTGTTATAGGTGTTTGCAATGTCCTAACAATATTGTGTTATTTGAGATCCAGATCTCATCTTGACATCTAAAATCCAGCAAATAACACTGTTAAAGCAAATCAATCATATTTTTCCTTTGACGATAACGTACTAGTAAGAATATGACAGTCTTTTTTTGTGATTTCATATAATCGTGCTTTATGCACTTTGATAAATCCATACGTGGGCTTCTGTATGTCTCATTCTTTTTTTATTGTATTATTGGTAAAATTAATCAGGATTTCTATCTGACTTGTATCTGTTATATTTCAAATTTGAGGCAATACACGAACTAAGGTTCTTGTTATTTATGCTGTGATTACATCGGCCATATGCCTACAAGGACAAATTATCGTGGATCAATATTTCAATCAACTAAACCAACAAATCGGATTTTTGCTGAAAACCCCCCTGCATTATGTTTATTTAGCATGAACTAAATGCTGGCTATTTCAGCATGCAGCCTCCACAATAATACGATAGGCTTCATATTACAGTTATTCTCAGAATTTCTTATCAAATATAGTGCTTGGCTTACAGGTCGTTTCCTTAATGGGTATTTTATTGAGAAGTCATCGTTTAATGACCAGTGGGTGATCCTCAGCTACCTTGTTGGGCTCTTATGCCTCCTCGTTTTTCTGTTGTTGATATTGGCAGTGACAGCCTTCAACTTGCAATGGCGAAACACGACAAAGTTCCCTCGCTGTCTAATGGATGTCAAATATAAACCTAATATAGTAAAGGAGCTTGAACGTCGTTAAATAATTCCAATCAACCTACCAACCAACCAGCAACTAGATTGCTGGCGTTGCACCTTTTAAAGAAATGGAAGGCAATATATATAGCTGGGTTGCTAAGCATGCCAATGTTGATGGAGTGCCCAATCTCATTACGGATCAAGATGACCCCCCAAGGTTTGATGGCTTTATCAGGGATGCCAGATGAGACGTCTGACTGCAAGTCGCGTCTAAGATTCCTAATGGACAGTCCTGAATGCTGCTGCACGTCCTATGTACTTAAGGAAGATGGTGGCATGTTTGGTAGAATGGCGAATGACTATTATTTTATGTTGCATTTAAACACGTAATGGCTTGTTGTTATTGGTGTTGCGCACTTTTGGGCAAGCTGATGGACTTGCTGACCAAAAGGAGTGACGGAATTGTCTCTGAAAGGACATAGTTTAGAATTGATGGGGGATTGAGCGATTGAAGGACATGAGCTTGAGTACTTGCATTGGTTGATAAGCAAGTGGGAAAACTGTCCAAATCTCGTTTTCATAGCCATGTATTTACCCACCTGAAGGCTGCCAGCATGTTCAGCATGTGTTTGCTGGACTATTGCATGCTAGCATATCCAAACTATCCACTATGTTTTATGCAATAGCTTGCAACACCCTGTGTGACTTTTTTTTTAAGGACTGTCGATTCGGTTCTCTTGAGAATTGTAAGCAGAAACGCTTCATGAATATCACTGAAGTTGGGTATCTGGCTGCGTTAGAGATTCCTGTAGCATGGACCTGCATAGAATGTTGAATTTCGAAATGAATGTAAAAATCATCCTATTACTAAAATTCAATTTTATGAATGTAACATGTATACGTGCCTCTTGTGCTCCCGACAACAACAATCTGATGTTTAAAATGCAGCGCTTATTTTTTTTTAGTCAAGTATGTCCATACTACTGTTTATGAATTTTGGTACGATCGTATGCTTGTTGTTTACCAAATAATGTGTGAGGTAAATATTTGTGCATAATATTTACACACGGACCCGTTACTCATTAGTAGTAATTTCATCTCTGTAAATGCAAAAATCCTGTTTTCATAACCACTTGTGCGCAATTAATGTTCAACTTGGTCCTCCTGAAATTCAAACAAACATTTTCTACTGCAAACCCATTGAATAAACCATTGGAGCACTAGTGACCTCGACCACTTTTGGAGCAGTGTCAACTTCATGATAGGCCATATCATGATTGCAGTGGAGTGTCAAACCTACGTAAAGTGTTTGCATCAACAGTGGGCTTTTTTTTTAATCAAGCGTAAAAGGGAGTCTGTTTTGCATGCCAGCGACGGACTTTAATCAATAATTTCATCCAGGCATCCGGATGGTTGGTGTCAATGAACATGGATGAAAAAGAGGATCCACTTTTATGAATTGATTTAATAGCAGGGTAGCCTAGCAACAATGTTGTCATCTGGAGGAGTGCAAATGTGATTGATGAACGCTGGATGTCAAGCTAAATCTTTTTGATATGTATACATGAAATCGAGGGTGTATATGTATATAAGTTGCGAGGCCAACTGTTGTTTGCATTTCCTATTTACACGAGCCATACCCATGGCATTTTGCGGTTGTTTTATTCGGTGAAGTAATTGTGTGACATCAATGGTGTCGTTTTTCAATGCCACATCTTAATTGCATTCTTTCGGTGGTTTATTGTCAATGCTATTGAATCCGTGCTAAGCTACCCAAAACTTGGCACCAACCACTGGCATCTTATTCCATCGCCTTGGGTGCATATTGCACATTTTGGAGTGCTTCTGAAAGGCTCTCATCAAAGCACCAAAGAAGTGATGATATTTACTATATATATACAAGCTTAGAGAATGTTGCTTAGAGTATTGTTTTTTTTGAACACATATCATACCGAGTTTAGCTTCGAACAACCTGAAGGCAAATGACTTCTTTTTGTGGAGCATTTTTTATATCCAAATTTGCTTTGAATGTATACATTCAACGGGTGTTTAATTGAATACTGTTAATGCAGTTAATTAATTTGCAATTTGATTATACAAGGAACAAGTTTATTATCAAGGCAAATGTGCATAGCTATAATGATTTAATTGCTTGTAATTATGCATGCTGATAGGCATGATAACTAGTATAACGTTTGTAAAATGCAACATTATGAACTCTAAACATGAAAGCTTGGCTATATTTATAAATACAGCTGGATATTCCAATTCCCCCGTTTTACATCTAAACTTCCGAGAATTCAAACGAATGCAATTTAACTTTCAAATTTGCATCTGTTCTGCTGTTCCAGTCAAACGTATATAGTACGTTTTCGTAAAATACCAAAACAGAATTATTACAATTTAATAAAAGCATGCTGTGCAATTTCAGATAATTTATTTTTCATTTTATTCAATATATTAATTCAAAATAACATGCCAATTTAGTACACCTTCTAGTTTCACCCGTCTTCAAACACACAAAACTGATATGGCATAATAAGGGGATTTCCCTGTTGCATTGCGAAATATACTGCATGAATGTAAGAGCGACTAGAAATCCTGCATTATTTTATCACAACACTACATAGCACTTCACTGCACTTATCCACCTATCATAAACTTGCTTGTTCGACCGATATGAGTAGAATATAGAGTACTATAAAATACTCGGTATCGAAACAAAAGTATGCCCATACGAACATCAGTCTTGCATACATCATTCTTCTATTTATTCCGAGATACATCATAAAGTGTGTTTATAGCAACTTTCTTATGGCGTGAAATGCTTTATCATGCTGAAAACTACGCACGCGCTGTGGCTTTATCTAAGATTGGTTACAAAAGCATCATCATCCATGTGGCCGCTACCAGGTTTCAGGGTAAATAGGAATGTGCAACATTTTTTTCCCATATAGACAAGCGTTTAAAAGGAAACCAGTTTATGCTGTAGTGACTCATTGAAGTGTGAAATAAGCAGCTATGGGCATTCAATGTCATATTGAAAGAGAAGACGCTTTTTGAAAATAGGATTTCGGACTAGCGGGATGAACATCTAGCAAGAGTTTCTCAGATACCAGGGGGTTAATTGCTTGAGTGTCTGTGTATACACTGTTCCTTTAAAGTTCTCGAAATTACCTGGTGTTGTGATTTATTACGGTTTTGTGATGTTTTAATTAGCGTTTCACATGAAAAACGGACATTTGGATGTCTTTGGTCTCGGGATTAGAGGAAAAGTTCAATAGGGGCGCTGTAACGGCTAACGGCTGCATGTGAATCGGCTTATGCGCCGAGAGGTTATTCGGAAACAAAATAAATTATTGTCATTTAAAAACCTATTGTTGTTCAACGACTTAGCTATACTCGGAGATGCAATTAAGAATATGCCACACCCCTTCCATTGGGTTTTAAAGCTACTTAATAATGATCAAGATACAAGGTCCACTAATCATTTGGTTTTTATTAATCGAAATACAACTAGTAATTTTCTTAATAAAACATTTCCATATCAAACTTTCCTTTTATGGAATAAATTACCCATTTAGTTACGCAGGAGATTGTTCGAATGTACAAATTATAAGTGCAGAAATACCTACAAACGTTGGAAGGGTTTATTAAAGAAATATGTCATAGAATTAACTCAGGAGTGGTTTTCCTGATTCAATGTTTTATCTGACTTTTATTGTGAATTATCATAACTTAGTAATTTCAATTACGATCTGAATATAATCGGAGATCTATGTTGTTACTTGACTGTTTGAGCAGATGCTTGTTACACAATGTCTCATCCTGAGATTGGCAGTGTACACTTTGAGTGTTGGTTTGAATTAAATAAATAAATAAAGTGTTTCGTTTTAAAGCATGTAACATTCACCAACTAATAAAATATGATAAAAATCGAAACGGTCGGCTCCCATCCTTTTTAAAATGTTGTTGAATTTTATCATATTTTATTAGTTGGTAAATGTTACATGCTTTAAAATTGTTACCCAACTGAATTTTACACTTATATCTTGTCCCTGATTCCAAGTAGAATGAGTGTTTTCAACGTGATAAAGTGTTTCGTATCACATACAATGGAGATCGGTTATAGCATGCATTTTTAAATCCAATAACATATTGCGTGAGTTTTGTGTATTATATTAACGGGCGATGTCACTCTCGAGAGCTTCGATGTTCTCACGGCAGGGTCGTTCTTACGAAAGAACGCATGCACTAAGCTGGTGAATTTAATATTTTACGCCAGAGCACTCGTAAAAGCTAGCACACAGCATCGTACGATGGCCGAATAAAATATCTATATAATGAATGTTTTAATCTTGCCCTTAAGTCACTTTTGCCTCCATGTTGCCATTAATTCGTTTATCTCCCCACCATGGAAAATTACAGGACCCAAATTGAAACTCCCATGAGACGTTTGTATGTTTTTATTTATTTGTCGTGTGACAAAGGTATGTCCAAGGGAAGACCGTGGTTGTGTAAATGGAAAGTTTGGTGGAGATTTAGTTTAGCATCAGTGTTATGGGGGGCCGATTATTTGATAGATACGTGGTTTATATTCAATTTGTATGACAACTTGGTCACACTTTGGTTAGTTAGCTGATGCGGTTGAATTGCCCGTGTTTCTACTTATAAACAGTTTATGCGTGTATTTAGGGTTTAATGAGTACATTAGGTTTTGTTTCATATGTCATGATGCTATAAGTTATCTGTACTCATCTGCCATAAGTTTTCTGAACTCATCATGCTGTAAGTTTTCTGAATTCGTCATGGTGTAAGTTTTCTGAACTCGTCATGCTGTTAGTTTTCTGAACTCGTCATGCTGTAAGTTTTCTGAACTCGTCATGCTGTAAGTTTTCTGAACTCGTCATGCTGTAAGTTTTCTGAACTCGTCATGCTGTAAGTTTTCTGAACTCGTTATGCTGTAAGTTTTCTGAACTCGTCATGCTATAAGTTTTCTGAACTCATCATGCTATAAGTTATCTGAACTCGTCATGCTATAAGTTTTTTTTAACTTATCATGCTGTAAGTTTTCTGAACTCGTCATGCTGTAAGTTTTCTGAACTCATCATGCTGTAAGTTATCTGAACTCGTCCGCTATTCGTTTTCTGAACTCGTCTGCTATACGTTTTCTGATCTCGTCTGCTATACGTTTTCTGAACTCGTCTGCTATACGTTTGTTTTCTGAACTCATCTATTATAAGTTATCTGAACTCATCATGCTATAAGTTTTCTGAACTCATCATGCTATAAGTTATCTGAACTCGCCATGCCATAAGTTTTTTTTAACTTATCATGTTGTAAGTTTTCTGAACTCATCTGCTATAGGTTTTCTGGACTCATCATGTGGTGTTATTTTCGGTTTCAATTGGTAAAACGTCCAGTTTGAATTGCCAATTTATTTATAGGACACTATGGGCATAGCATTATTACCAATGCATTCATCCTATGTTGGTGTTACCACGTTTTAATCCTATTTGTAAGCGTTGCTATATGCACTTAAATAAATGGTGTTTACAATATCCTAATCAAATCGCTTGTCTGCTTAGATTTTGTTAGAATTGCGCACGCGCCTCGCCCCCTAATGCCTTCGTAAATCCATAATCCCGGCTGCTTTGTTGAAAATCTACTGCATGTCGTGTTTACTGAAAAGATTGTCTGCCTTTTTTTTTTTTTTTGTCCTGTGAAATCTCTGTGTATCAACGGGAAACAAATGAAGCAAATATTAGTGGGCGTCAGCGTCGTGGCACTCTGTTATTATAGCATATTGTGACAGGTTGGATTGATGGAAAGACTGTTTCATCCAGTCACCAATCTGATGAAAATGCGTCGAGCCCACCTATGGATTTAACTTGCTTGCTTAATGCCGAGAATGCACATTGACTTATTTAAATCGAGTTTCTCGATTATCAAGTGCAATTCAAGCATGTAAACGTGAAGCTTTATGGCGTTTTCCAAAGCTTTATTACTATAGGTACAACCGAGTTATTGGAGGGAGCGCTTTAGCTATGCCAAGACGTGAAATCATTAAATTCCCCTAGGGCACTGCAGATATTTTGCTCAATATTACTAAATATTGTAGCATTGCATGCTACGAGGTAATTTTGAAAATAAGACTATTTTAATTGCAGTCTTTTTGTTATAAGATCAATACTACGTTACAAAAACAAAAATACAATGACATATTGTATACCATTTTTTGTGCCGGCTTACTTGAAGCAATTTTATGGATGATTTATAATTAATTACAATTACTGTGACGATTTGGATAACTTAATTACCTTTGTTGGTTTTTAGCTTTCGAATAAATTGAGTTGTTATTCATTTTAGCAGTTGTTTACTTTTGCGTCTACCTCTAATTGAAAGAGAACTCCTTATTGTTAATTAAAATGTAATGGATATTTATGCAGTGATGAAATAATTTGAAATTGGAGGAAATATGTCACTGATGTTTAACTCCATTGTTAATTTAGTTATTCAGTTGGTGAAAAGGCGGTTAAAGTGACCTGGTGATTTTCCTTGATTTTTACGTTTTCCGTATCATGCCAAAATGTATGAAAATTCAAATAATAGTATGCATACCAAAACCATAGAAAAATCGTATCTCCGGTTTATATTAAATTACGTATCTGTTATTTAATGGCGTATAACATATCACACATTATAGTAAGTGTAAATATTTAGATATTCGTTCACATGTTTCGCAGAATCGTGAAAATGTCCAGAACCGTTTTGTCCATATAATGCAATATTTACTAAAGTATGCAAATTCGTATTATTATCTTAATCATTGCATTGTCACTATCAATCGGTTAATGTGATGGGCACAATTGGTTATTGGTGTATAACTTTTGTTAATATCAAACCCTGTATAATCACCAGGGTATACATACTTACTGAAGACTATTTTTTTTTGTTATTTTTCAGAACCTTGAATTTAGAACATTTGCTTTTGGAAGACTAATCTGCAATGTGCGACGCTTGATAAATCCGTGAAAATCTGTCTCGAGAGAATCTTACTTCCGACATTTCGACTAGCCTTCGAATGAATGATTAGGCTAGCATTATTAATTCGTCTGGCTAACTCTCTATGTGAAAGGACACTAATATCTACTAAGAATAACAATGGAAGATGGAAGTAGGAGACAAGGAACAAGGTAAGCTATATCTTACATTTCAATTAGATGAGGGTCTATACCAAATCCCTTGTGCTAACAGCAAAATTCTAGAATAAGTGGCTCATCATTTAATTCTAATGTCAAATCCTAATCTCCGACACTTTGATGTTGGATTATATTTTATGACATCCCACGACTATATGTGTTTGATAAACCTCATAAGCCACACTCAGGATAGTTGACTCGTTTTCGAACACCGCGGTCTCGTGAATATAGCTGATTGTTAGTTTGTTACTGCTATTAGGGGCTATTCAAAAAGGACGTCTTCAAGAGGGTGGTCTGCTTGCATGTGGACACTATCTGGACAGAGGGATGTCCTCTAATGTTGGTATTTTTCAGATTAAGATTTAAAGACCAGTGAAAGGGGAAATAGACACCAGAAGAAATGTGTCCCAAATTTACTCACCAGTCCCAAATGTATTTGAATTTTTAAAACCTCGGGAAAGTTGGGTATTATGCCTAAATTTGTGTTAAACACTAATTTTATGCTCAGTTTTTACTTCGAGTTCAGGAAATTTCCGTTAATCAAAAAATGTTTGTAAAAATGTCATGGAATTGCCAGTGAGAAGGGTGCTTGGAAATTTATAAGATTGGTTTTTGTATGCAGCAAAACATTTTCTGGACACCCTACTTTTCAACACAAATAAAATTAAGGACGCCTATAAAAAGTGTAGGGGGGGAGGTCTAAAATGTCTGGGCTAAAATGGACATAGGGTGTAGGGCGTGGGGGCCAATTTTTGAAGGAGTTGTGGGGACATTAGTGTTTTGTTTCAAAATGGTTGCTATTTAAACACGCTTGAATTGACCAGAATTTAAACAGTAATTATCTGGGATTGTGTTAGATTTGTGTTCGTACAGCACGTGTTTCGCGTATAAAAGAATATCGATTTGGTGTCTTGTAGACGGAAATAGAGAAATGGCATTTATCTATTGTTCCTAAGTGTCTCCAAATGTAAGTTTAATTAGTGGGGAAAATACCGCATCTTAATTCATCTTGGAATGAGCGATTAGTTTTAGATACTGAAGTTTAGAGGTGGCTCTCATGTGAAGGATGGTCTTTTATAGAACTTTTGAGCAACCAGAAAAGCTTATACCGATGAACTGCAATGGCCAAGTGGAGAGGGAGGCACTTCAACTTACAATATACTGGTGGCTAAAAAGGAAAAAGGGAAGATAAAACGCATCTCGAAATTGCAGACTTGTATATATAGGACCAGCTAGTCAATTTCTATAGTCCTCTAAACTGACATGAACCATATTGGTCTATTCAACATCCGTCACAATTCTTGAGGTTATTTGATCCTCTCATTTCCAATTGAAGGATGTATAAAGAACTAGAACAGGCTAAGAGGAAGACTGAAATCAAAGTAAATGACAGCCCATACTAATGGTATATGAATTCCACTTTTCAGGTATTTGTAATTAGCCTATATATGTGTATGAAACCTAAATGCGTTCGTTAATGTGGAATTAGCTTAGTCTATTATAGGCATATTGAATAACGATTCTGTAAATTGCGAATAAAAGCAGCCTTGAAAATTGGAAAATGTACTTGAATTTATATAGTGCACGATAAAGTTGGGAAATATGCTTGAAATTCGTGTTAAACGTCAGTTTATGCTGGGATTTAATTCCTTGTCGCGTTAAGCCATTTTTGGTACTATTAAAAATTATATATAAAAAACAAAAATACTATTTGTTAAAAAAATCTCTAGAACCCTTTCTTGATACTGTTGACAAAATATGCTGGTGCGAGGGATCCTTGAAAATGTAAATAATGAGCCTTGGGATCCTTTAAATATGCTTGAATTTTTTTTTCATAACAAATTTACTGGACACCCTGAGTTTGTAGTTTATACAGGGTGTCCAGCAGCCTTGAAAGTCTGAAAATGTGCTTGAATTTGTAGCTCCTCGAAAAACTCTGGAACCATGCATGCTTGAAATTCGTGATAGACATCATTTTATGCTGGGAGATTTCTGTTAATCAGATAAACCTGATATAAAAGGCAAACTGAACAAATTTTATACTCGATAGAAGAAAAAAATTTCAGACTCATTGGATAAATGTTGTGATAATTGATGGTTGGAGAAGGGTCCTTTAAATTGTAAGAGACGAGCCTTGAATTATGCTCGAACATTTATCAGCAGATAATCTGGGAGGACAGAAACATATATGGATTTGGTCCCAGCTCACTATAGCACAATGCATGATGAAATGACTCCGTTTTTTCGTCGTGTCCAAACGTATAATGATGTTTCCCTCGAGAAACAACGTTATACAGAAGTCACGTTATATAGTACAAGGTAGACTTAACGCACATAATCTCTTGTCGTTACGTGCCGTGTCACTGCTAATGTATAACTGGTACTTTGATGAATTTGAACCACATTATTTGGTCGCGCATCGTTAAAATGCCATTGCTACATTTTATAGTCATTTGATGCGTGCAAATTTTAACGATTCTTCTCATGGCTCATCGCGTTGCATCCATAGAGTTTCCAGTAGAATAGTTGATGCGCAGAAGGAGGATTTTTCAACTATACGAACTTAATTAATGAAGGCCAATACCCACTCATAAAGTGCGGATCTCGCTTTCCGGGAATCGTTTTAACCAGCCGATATATTTCATGGTGGATGATTTTCCGAATTCATTTACTTGCATAATCATTAAGGAGGTTAGAGGGATCTGGCTTTATATTCAGGGTTATCCAATTAGAGCATCATAAAGGGATAAAACTCCTTTAATTCATAGACGTATTCGGAAAATTACAACATAGCGAAAGATCCGCCCGCCTGCATTAAAAATGGAGCCGTTGTTGCATTATATTCCTGAAGCAGCTATATAATCGTCCTCTCTAAAGATTCCTCACGGTTCAGGCGTTAATCACTAATCTTTCTAATTGGTATACATATACATTGTATTTTATTCATTGACAGTTGAAGTGCATCCTATAGGTGAGAAGGCACAATCATTGCAAATGACATTCCTGTTCACCAGGAGACAGTTTTCTGAAGGTTGCCAGCGAGCAATTTGGAGGTTTTTGTATTCCAACAATAGAAATCGTGTAACAATATAGTTGATGAAATTTACCAACGTACATACATTGTAAGTTTTTGTTAGTGCGTGCACTCAAGCGTAATCTCCTCCTGACCCTATCACGTTGATTGTTTAGAGCTAGGTGTTAACAGAAGGTGCGAAAGGGCCGCCACCTAGTGACGTGGTATCACAAGATATTTTCGAAATACAGTGGAGTCTCACTTATACGATGCTCACTTATATGAAACATTCAGTTATACAAACAATTTCTTGTTCCCCGGAAAAACTCCATTTAACCCTGTGTAATGCATTATTCGCTTATACGATATCCAGTTATACAAAACTTTCACTTATACAAAAGGTGATTTCTTTCCTCTGATGTAATCTCCTTGTGTAAATACTATTCAATTATAAGAAGAGCTTTTTCACATAATTGTGAAGCGTTTCGGCTATTCTAAAGACATAAACGAAAAAGAGTCTGGTGTTATTATTGAATGTGAACAGGTCTTATATAATATGTAGCTTGCATGAAAAACAAGCAAGATAACATTAGTTTTTTAAGACGAAATAAGCAGATTTCTGAAGATGTAACTTAAGTTACAAGTACCTTATTGTTTGTGATTATATCAAATGCATGTTTTTTTGTTTTGTTTCTGTTCTTCGTTGTATGTACATAAACATTGACAAAACTATTAAACGATATTTTTTAAGAAGAATTATTCTCTATTTACTAAAATACAGTAACCACGAAACCTGCTAGTACATGTACATTGCATTCGCTTATATAAGCGAGACTCCACTTATAAGAATTTTCTGTTCCCCCTCATATTCGTATAAGTGTAATAAGCAGTATACACTGTAAGTGTATATAATAAAATATTTCATGCAACAAGGAACAAAATGCCACCTGACAGAAAAATTCATAGTTGCGATTCCTTGATTTTCATCATTTGTAGGATCATAATGTGTTATGTGGCCGTTTTGTAATGCCCTCATTCCCCCAAGTCGCCTTAATGCCAAATTTGCACTATAACTTAAGTGGTTTAATTTTATAGCACGGGTGAATTTCATGCCTTACTGATCTGGCTGTAGTTATCATAAAATTCATTTGGACGTGCTACAAAAGAGAGCATTCTTTACGATCTAGGAGACAATACAATGCCCAACTGTAGGTCTCCGAATTGTTTATGGATGCAGTAAAACCTCTTTTAAGTAGACAGAAAATGTAGTACATGTCTAAAATTAGCCGTTGTTTCTGTTAGTTAATAAATTTCTGCATTTGCAGCTCATCATTAAAATTTTATTATCCCCTGTTCGTGGCCATGTGTATAATTCCATAATGAGAAGCTAAAATAAATTAGTCGTGACATGAATTGCCATACCTGACAAACACACACATGAGATGTGAATCATGTTATTTACTATTTACTAAAACTTTAATACTCGCAGATTAGTTTAATTTGTTTTATAAAATCCCCTAATGCTCGGAATTCAAACAAAGAATGAATCGAATAAATCATTTTTGATAAATTGTTTTAAAATTTTGATAAACGACTCGCGAATTTTTGTGGTTTATAAAAATTGGTGCAGTATATCGGAAACTCGTGGTATTTTGGGAGAAGTTTCAAGAAATATAGAACGAATTTCCTGAAGAAGAAAAAAATGGTGCCATCTGTTTGAAAACAACATTGTTTTTCAAAACAATTTCAGCTAATGACAAACGGGAAATAAAGAAAATCAGGTTATGAATATTAATATTTAGTTTAAAGAAGGGAAGATAACAATGTGCAAACGATGTAATAGCAATTATGAAAGAAATGTCTTTTTTTGTTGTCTTTTTTGGCGGCACACTGACTGAAAAACACTATTATAGTGGAAGACTTTTCATATATGTTATATCTTAAAAAACTTACAAATTTCCCCTTGTTTTGCAACTACTTGTTAGTGGCGATGTTGTTGGGTTTTTTGTTTTGAGGAGGCGGGGGTTTGGTTTTTTAAAATGCGCATGTTGTTACTTAAATAATGCGATGCATTATAGGTATAAGTTCGATTTTTTTTTTTTTTTTTTTTTTTGAACAAAATAAACAAGTCAAATGCGAACTGTTGAGAAATGCAGGTTTTTCGATGAATAAAAGCTGCTCTGAATAGAAAATTGATGTTCAATTATCTGGATAAACATCCAAACCGAATGAAAACATCGTAAAATGTTTCAGGGATTCTGCATCTATTTGAAAATTGTTGAAGAGCAAGCAAATAACGACCTTGTAGATGCGTTCGAACAGATGTGGTAATTAAGCCTATTTACAGTAATTGAATAGCCTTAATGCACCAATAAAGATGTAGCCGAGTTTCGAGTAACATTAAATACAAAAAACTCGAGAATAAATATAGGTCATCAAAAACATGCTCTGACATTTCATTTTTTTCAATGTAGAAAATTCGACAATGAAGATCCAATCGAAATTTTGACATTTTGACAGTTTAATCCGAGTGAATATTAGCATTCGGCATTATAACATGCTCAGATGTTATATTTGTGTTACATCGACACAAAATGACATGTACAAAATTGCTTTTCTATACAGGTTATTGGTTAGTACTATGGATGGAATATATAATAATTTTTATGTTTGTGAAGAGAAGAAAGGCTTCATACGAGTCCATAAATTTCATCTTTAATATTTTGTGTAACAAGTTTTATCAATGTCTTGTTGTTCAAATCCAAAATCCTTTGCCTTGCAAATCTGGGGATTTATTGTATGTGGGCAGAATAAGATATATGTTGTCGACCACAGAATTCAAATAACGTTAAGCTCTTGCATACATAAAATATTACTCAAGTTCCTGTATCTCACCTTCGGCAGCAGATTTTTATTATATAGAAAGTGATGGTGAAGGCCTGACTACCCGTTGGCTGAGATTGTAATGTCAAGGTTATAACTTTCGCACATTTAAGAAATCTTAGCGAAAGCTTTTCTTAAATTAACTTGTCAGTTGCCATACTGAAATTTACTAGATCGAACTTGTTGTCAAGATTTAATGACTTTTTTATCCACTGTCTGACTGTCATGTCTGACGTTGTTATCTAAAATATCGGCTTGAAGTCGCGTCTTCAAAGCGTTTCAACTAATAATTAAATGTGTTAATTTATCATATTTAATGCATATGCTTATTCGGCGTACGTCAAAACATTTTTAATCTGTATTAATCCATCGGGTTTCGCGAAATTGACATGCAAAAGATTTCAAATCACTGCACAAATTGATTAAAATCTGCAGGGAGTTTACTACAGTTGCATATATATATTTATGGCATAATCGGGGAAATGTAGATGCAAATTTTAACGATCGCAGCAGATGCTACAATATCATATTCCTCGATATGTTGTAGTCATCGTTGCCAATTCTGGATACGCTATATGTATACTTGTTCATCTTGTCTGAGGAAAACCTAGAACTCCTTGCGGCTTGATAGTTTTGTCACTAACGAGGCGTGTATGAAGAATATTAATTTTCAAATTGCATTCACCACTTTTTTGTACTTAAACCGATTGGGAATTTATACTACTATCTTTGATTATAAAAAAAATGGATTTGAAACATGCCAGAAAAACAACTTTGAAAAGCATATATGCTGTTCGTTATCATTGATGTATTTTACTTCCTTAAACACAACAGGGTTTTGGAAGAAATAAAGCAGAAGGGAATATATGGCCGACGCCGATGGTCGAGTGGGTTACGTGCTTGCCTCTCGATCCTAAGATGCTGGGTTCGCTCCCAGGTCGA
>JAQGBW010002435.1:0-19915 GCA_034698625.1 Julus scanicus
AGAATATATAATTATTAAAAAATAATTGGGGGGGGGGAGGTAATCGACGGGTTGGGGTGTAGTAAAATTTGTGACAATTGTGATAAAGGGGTGGGGGTGTTTAAAAAAAGGCAAAAAAGTGTGACATAATTTATGGATCACCCCCAAGGTCTTAAATTTGTTGCAAGGGATATAAAACATGGCTATCGCAAGCTGTTCCTAATACCATGTGATAAATGCTTAAACTGGGCAGCTAGTAATCTTTGAAATTTGTTGTATTTCTGAATCTTCTTTGCTTCTGGAGAAGAATACGCTACAAGTTATATTGGACAAAACTGTATTGTTTTATTTATGACCAAAATGGTACTTAATATTTGTGTTTCTATTCATAATAGCTAACGAAGATTGGCGTCTTGGAAGCGATTCCTCCCGCCTGAAAGCTGCACCTTCCCGGCCATCAACGCGGTCTTCTTTCCGTGACCATCCCTATGCCCCAGCACCCCCAACAGCCTCTGCGGTGACCACCACACCTTCGAGGTTCTAGTTCCTTCAGACCAACGGAGCTGGGAGAATGCATCTTCGAAATGTGGAGTCGCTCCAAGAATCTCTTCTAGCCACGAACAATCTGCTGATTCTCTAGGATCAACTCTGACGGTGCTCGGCCCAAGGGCAGCCTCGCTAATCCAAGGTATCTGTGCCCTAGTGGGGATTTTGCTTCAATCCGTTGATAAGTGGTTATAAATATATAGCTATGAAAACAATTGCGAGATGAAGAGTTCATCAAATCGTGCGTTTTCTAATAAGAAAATAATTGACGATATGGGGTCTATGAGTTGGGAAAGACACCACTGACAAACAACTTTTTCAAGCTGCCCAAAGTCGATATTCTGCTCAATTATGATTCACTTTCTTCCCATGCTCACGGTTGCTCTTTTGTGGCACCATCTTATCTCAGAGAACTGCACTATCTTGGACACTTACACTAATATAGGTTTTATCAGAAATCAAATTTCTGTTACTTCATTGACAACAGAATTTCTTCTCCAGAGATTTGGCTTAGTGATACTTGTGCACTAAACCTTGTAGCCTATTTGCTGCTATTTTATGGTAAGTACTGTGCCATTGTGAATGGTAACCCAAATGACGAAGTTTGGCTAACATTTTTTAGGCTTTAAATATTGGCATTCTGATACAATTGAACCTAATGAATAAGACAATGCAAAAAAAAGTTTTTTTTAATTGCTAGTAATCAAGAATCTTATATACAAAGTATTTCTTCCAATCGCGTTATAATCATTCAAATGGTTTTCTACTTGGTGTTTGCAAGAAAGTGGTTGCTTCCCATCATGTCTTATTTCGATGTTTGTGTATATAATGCTTTCAGCGAATTTTTGAAGTGTGAATTGTGCAATTTTAGCTACGTTTAATAGTTAATGCCAACAGTATTTATTTTTCACCAGTCAGGTTTTGTTTTGATGTCAAGCTTGAAAGAGAAAATATTTATTATTGACATTTTTATATATTTAATATTTTCTTCATGGGTGTCTAGATAAGTTTGCCGAAAAGGAAAAAAGGCGTTTTATCATTGATTTTATGTTCCAAAAATCTCCTTTCACATTGTGTGTTTGATTATGATAAATGAACAGTTATAGCATACATGGACTATATGTCAGGCATTGCAGTAAATCCATATTATGTAATTCAGAAAGTTGAGGTCAGAGGGCTTGAAAAGTCTTAGTCTTTTTTTTAAAATATATTTCATAGAATTTGTATTAATTGCGTTTTGGCTCATTAATTTCGTTTTTAAATATACAAAATTTAAAAGCTTATATTATTCAAAATATTTCGATATATTACGTGCACAATATAACTCAAGTCTGAATCTTTAAAAAAAAATGAGACTTCACTTTAAATATATTCTTTATTGTCTGATATATTGTGTTTGACAAGCTAAGTTAAACACTTTCCAATAAATAATACATCAAATACAATCTACAATCTTATATTCTTGTTAAATTCAGACTTTGATTTGGTCCATATATATGTTAACAACTGTTTATAAAATAAAAATGTACCATAAACCTTATTGAATGATCTCCATCAGTACCATTGGTATCATTCATTTACATAATAATAAAAATAAATTGTATAATAGCTTATCAAAATTATTCTTGGTTTCCCTTATATCTAACAAAATTGACAGTTCAAATATTCTATGCTCGCCGATAAGATAGAAGTTTTTATCTTTCAATGCGATGCTATAAGCTAACTTACACGTACAGAAGTAAGTGTAGATTCAAAGATTTATGGTCAAATTTTATTTCCACTTGCCAAAATTTGCAATGCTTCAGAAACAGGTTCGTGACCTTAAGGTGCCACAGATGTCTGTTACATTTGGGCTGTAAGTGGTTTGACATCCAAAAAGATTATTAAATTTGGCAGCTTTAACTGAAGAGCTGACTTTGCTGGCTTTGCAGAAACATTACCCTGAAAAACCACCGAAAATGTGCTATTGCTTTGGTAAAATCTTTGATAAAACTCGTTTCTCCTTTTTTTTAGTTTTGCAATAGAGTAATATATGTTATAGCTGCAGATTTAGTAGTCAGAACCATGCTTGTCCCATCTGGGTGTTCTAAATTGCATGTCAGAATGGACTATGTTCAATGAAAGCCAGAACCTTTTGATTTATTAAAGTTTCTAACGTATATTATTTAAGCTTTTGTTTCACTATTGTATTATTAAGGCGTATAGCACCTTACATTTGATATGATGTCGATTAAGGACTCTCTAAGAATAATTTACAGGGTAAAGGACTATTTTGGCACACTTGAACTAATATATAAATGTTACGCCCTCAAAATATGTTGCATATTCGTTTATTATTCGAAAACCAGATGACGTACAAAAAAACTGAAATAGCCATTTCAATGAGCAGGAAATTTGTTATTTTTCAATGTAGGGCCCGAATTAGTTGACACATTTATTCCAACGTTTGATGAGATTGTTTATACTCTTTTCGTAAAATGCGTTAAGTTGGCTATGCAGATATTGCCGAACCGCAGATTTCACATCATCGTCTGTTTGGAATTTTTGACCACTCAAGTGTTCTTTTAGTGGACCAAAGAGATGGAAGTCTCTCGGTGAAAGGCCGGGGCTATAGATTGAGACACTGAAATGCATTTCAAAATGTATTTTGAATGCATTTTGAAATACATTTATAAATGCATTTTTTAGAAATACATTTCTAAAAATGCATTTCAAAATGAATTTCCAAACGCATTTTTAAATACATTTTTAGAAATGCATTTTCGGTGTCTCAATCTATATGTATTTTAAATGCATTGCAAATGTATTGCAAATCATTGTAAATGCATTTCTGTTCCATGTGGGCAAACTTGTTGACTTGTAGGTAAACGCTTTTAAGTGAGGCGCCATTTTGTTTTTGGTAATTGGTTCGAAATTCTACATGAATTGTGGCACAATGTAGTGATCTAAAGCTAAATTTCCTGCTCTTTGAAATGGCTATTTCAGTTTTTTTATACGACATTTAGTTTTCGAGTAATAAACGAATATGCAAGACTTTCTGACCGCCCATCGTAGTAATTTTGCAGCTCATCGCTTTGCAAGCTTTAGAATTTTGCTATCTCAGTTTAGTTTTTTCTTTATCATTTTTTTTCACACATCTGTTGATATCATTTCAATTTGAAATCAGTATTATGTAGACTGTGTTTTCATGTTCTAGTTTAAGCTAATTCAATCAGATTTTTTGCTAATGTGTATTTTATATAGGGTTGATAGAGCCTTGCTTTTCTGTTTGATGTTGTTGTTAAGTCCAGTTGTTTTTCGTTATTGTTCAGCGTTTTTACATTAATTCTCTATTATTCAATTAAATATATAAATCTTTTAAAAAATGCCATTATAATTATATAATTAACGAGTTTTCAAATAATTGTTCAACTTAGTTGAAATAATCATATATTCCACAATTTTATCGCTGAAAACAATTTTTAGTATTGTATATTCGGGTGTTTTAAAATAAATTTATTAATAATTCGAAATCACTATATCGCCTTCATAAATAAAACATAACTAATCACAGCAACGGTTGGACTCCAATTACAGTAAAAATGTTAATTACTACAAAGATAAATTTATTTTCATATTGATAACTATGACTCAAATTTAAATTTATAATCAAATTTTATTAATTGGGGCCATAATTAAAACACAAGATGTTCTGAATTCGATTTTTCGGCTCTAGGGCATTTGGCCTGTCACATCGATATTTGATGATACATTTTTTACATGTAAGATCAGAATACGACGCCTGTATAATTGTAATTAAAACTACAAACTAATTTCCATATAAAAATTCCCTAAATATACTATGAATCAGTTTTAGAGGCAAACCCTGCACTACATACAGAAGATATCCCTGAATTAAAAAGGTAAAAAACTATTTAACTCTTTCAATTAATTCGATGGCCTTGATTATAATTAAATCAGCGTGCTAATTATAAATTCTATCGCTCTTGATAAAATACTAATTAAGTTACTATCTTATTTCTCACATTTGGGAAGTTAAATGGAATGCTCATAAATAAATATAGTGAAACCTCGAATAAATGAACACTATGAAGCGGAATTGATAAATTTACATTGTGTATATGTTGCTTAGTAAGTCCTATGTCGTTTATTAACTTACATTAGTACAATAGTATATACATAAAGGGGAAAAAAAATTCCAAATAGTGAAGAATAGAAATTTAGAATTCAAATACCACTGTAAATTGATCAATTCTATGCCAATTTGTAGAAAAAAAATATCCTAAACCATTACCTAAATTATAATTAACAACTATTAAAAACTGTTTAAAATTAAATAATAAAAAAATTAAGTATGCTAATTTACTGTAAACGTATGACTATACCACTTGATATACTATACATATAATGAGAGAATAATTTACAGGGTGTGTCAGACCTCGCGCTACCGCGATCACAGGTGATTAGATTGTGGTTAAACGACTTCTTACCCACCCTGTATATGGTGAAAAACTTGATGTATTACATGAGTATGGAATAAGCATATTGTATTGGTGACCTCGTGTTAAAACTAATTTTGTTCGTTCAAGCGAGGTTTCACCATACACCACAAAGTAAACTTCGTTTTCTAATTTATATTGACCTAAATTATATAGACATTATTGTTATTATTATTATTAGGTAATGAATTTATAGTTAGCATTTGTATGCTTCTTAAATAGTTGGGAATGTGCGAGATAACCTAAATTTAACTATGCAATTCAAATATCTTCTATTTTTCACTGTTGCTTTTTTCGTCGTAATTTTTGTGTAGAATATTAATTCACTAAATTTATGTTTATGAAAAACTAAATTAATTTCAAGCTTCATAGCAGATACTGTGTAGTTGGGAATAAGCAGTAGCGACTATTTCGCAAATTCCCATTTTATTGATTATTATTTTTTTGCTACTTTTCATAAAGCAAAAAATGCACAATCTTGTTTATTACCTGTTGTTTATACTTGGCAATTTGTTAAATATATTGCAATTGAAAGGTAATTTGTAACAAGATGACCATAGTGTCACGATTAAGCCACTGTTGAATGTACACTGTGAGTCATAAAATAGTAGAACCCAATACAAAAAATTACAACTTCGTTAAAAATGCTTCGATTTAAATGAAATTTGGCATTTACATAGAACAGTAGTGTAGGAACAAAAAACATATTTCGGTCATGTGACAAATGGAACAGTCCGGACTTGAATTCAGTGGACTACAACATTTGGGAAGTTCTCCAGGAAGAGGTTTGCAAATTAAAGATTAATAATATCGAAGACTTGAAATTACAAATTAAGAAAATTTGGATTGAACTCGACCTGCGTATAATAGATTCGTCAATCAAAGAATGGCGCATTAGACTCTAGGCTTGTGTTATGACCAACGGAGAACATTTTGAGCACATTTTATAATTCATTTTGTTCCTACACTAATTCCATTTAAATCGAAGCATTTTTCACGAAGTTGGGATTTTTTTTTATTGGGTTGTACTTTTTTATGACTCACAGTGTACATGTAATACATTTGTAGCAAATGCATAACAACGTGAGATGTGCATTCTGTGCAATATGAACATGTTAAAATATCAATTGTGCTGAGGTTTAAAATGAATTGTTTCCTTCATTTGCTTATATTCTACATGATTGAGTCGTAATTGTCAACTAATTATGCATTTCTGTTCATATGTTGCAGAGATGATGTAACACACCGAAACAAGCCTTCATTATTTGAAATTCAGTTTCTCAATGGGTAAGTTTGATATGCGACTATTTGTAATTCAGCCAAAATAAATGATTTATGGTTTGAATTGTAATTTTTGATTTTGTATTTCTAGTGCCGTGTTATCGACAGCAGTTGATCTTAAATATGTTGGATTACTTTTAAAGCAATTGTTTTATAACTGAAAAAATAAGCCTAATTTTTTAATTTTTTAAATTATTACGTTAAGCGTTAATGAACATAGTGTCCCTATTACATACCAGAAATGTTCCATTCCAATTTTATCTGGTTCATTCGGTTATCCACCAAAATGGCAGCTTTTTTCCTACAAGTACCTAAGAGAAGTAAGTTTTGCATCATTGCTTAATCGTTTAAGAATTTATTGCTTATATTAAAATAAATAACATAGGAACATGGATGAATTTTATGGTTGAAGCATAAAATGAAATTTATTTGGAAGTTACATCATAGATTTTGATTTCTTTTTTACGAAATTACTACAACTTTATTTCTTGAAAAATTGCACATGGTATTAGTAAAATTAGCAAACTTTTATAAAATAATTTTTTTTTGTCATACTTTCGTTGTCTAAATTATCTAGAGAGAGCCTTCGAACATCATCCAGGGTATTAATTCAAATCCACATAATCTTCTCAAGTATACGAAAGTATAGTTCATCTATAGTTACATTATAAAACCAGATTTTTAAAAAATTAACTAACTCTTAAAACTGTCCAAATAAATTGGATTACAGATTGCATTATGTCAGAAGCCCCTCTACACAAAGGGCGTAATTCTACAACCTGTTCTTTTATTGAGTGTCCAATCACAACTTCTGATACATACTGCGTGTTAAATTGATGTAATAACCTCGCGAGTGCCCTTAAAAGTCATAAGGCAGCTATATTTGTTAAAACCTTCATAAGGTGTGCTCGACTTCCACTATAGCACCTTTTGGTGGCATGTTTGAGTTTTAAGCTCTACATAAGGTAAATTCATTAATGGGCTAGCCCATGAAGTATACCTCATGCTTGGGATTTTTCTATTTAAAGCAATAATGTAGCGGGATTCAATGCAACTAAATCTCAGGGGTCGAATTCTCGAAAACTTTGTGTACGTGCACCGTTACAAATTTCTTAAAACCATACAGTACATCGCTTTTTCAGCACGTTTTTATTGAATTTTGATTTCTTAATTCTTGTTTGTTTTTTGTTGATTTTCAAATCAGGGTTTCAAAAACTGATGTAAATACATAACTTCTCTAATTAAGTTATTTTGTTACATTTATTTGTCCATATACTTTTATTATGAATATTTTTGAAAATTATACAATTTCCAAAATTGTATAAAGAAATGTTTAAGCCAAACTAATCGCGTTATATGAATTTTGGTTATTGACTTCTAAATTCTGTAGTTGCTCAACGGAAATGTTGAAGTTTCGTCAACTTTGCAGATTTTCCACCCAAACAATTTTTGATGTCCAAAATTATTGTATGTGTATAAGCAAAATGCCAGCATATTCTTTAAGGCCCATCCACACATTCCTTCCTCCCCGATGTTGTTTGACAAATTGTTGAATGTAACAATGTGATCCAATCTTACCCAAAAAATCAATCAAAATAAGCTCAATTCAGCTGTTTTGATTTAATTTGCTTGGGTTGGAAGGGCCTGTATATATAAATTTTACAAACATTGCAAAACAGTGCCCGATTATACAGAATATAGAACATTGAGACCTCTTCAACTTTAATTATTTTTAAAAATCAAAACATTTTATAATTTTTAGACGTTTTCAGCATTATGCCGTGTTTCAGTAACCATGGTTTTTTTTTTGCATTAAATTCTACTTAAAATTTACAGTAATGAACAATCCTCATTAGATTAGTAGCGGGACGATTTTCCAAAAGAGGGCTCCAAAATAAGCCAATGAGAAGGTATTATGAAATATGAAAAGAAAATATCAAAACTTTAACATATAGATGCCGATTTACATAGAGCTTAATGAATCAAAACATGCGAAATTACTGAATCACGGTTTAAAACATTATGATCGAGCATTATTGTTTCTGATTTGTATTTTGACCTTAAACTTATCCAATAGCTCTACATGCGCATTTCCCTCTAGTCCAATGTCCATTAAAAAGCAGACAAAAATGTAAAAATGGAATTTCTCAATATTGCTTTTTGTGTAATGTAGTGGGCCGGCATTTATGAGTTGGTGTGTTGTGTGTAATGATGGCATTGCCTTTAAAATTCTCCATTTTTATTCTCGTCCTACGAAAAATGTTTTTTTTTTTCTAAAAGTTTTACTTGAAGATCAATGATGATGGGTTTGGATTTTATACAGTCACATTTTATTACAAATAAGAAAATCGGATTCCAGAATTGAAAACCGCCGTTCTATTTACAAAAAAAATCACGTAAGTTAAAATGGCAACACATATGAATATCATCCAACAATCGAAAATAAATAGAATAACATTAAATAATGATAAAAAAGCGTTTCTTCTTAATTTTCTTGGGCATACTTTGGTTTACAGACGCATCCACTCTCCACCATGACATAATCCTGTCCTGTTAAAGTCACTGGACCTGAAGAGGAAACACGACAGAAACCGTAAGTAACAACTTCTGGCCATGTATGAGCCTTGGTATGCACATATTATACTAACCAAGAGGAACCACCAGAAACAAATAAGGCACATAAGTTTGGGTACATCGTCCATGGATGACATCACATTCACTGGACCTACATGAAAGTAAAGGAGAATCTAGGTGTTATTCCTTGATCGTGTAGCGTACAGATTTCTGAGATTTGTACAAAAGTCTTATTACTAACGTGCACGTTTCGAAGATAACTTGTTGCAGAAGATCAGGAAATTTTTGCACGATTGTAACAGGCTCGCCTGATGTTAGCGAGATACCATACAATGGTGCTGTGGTGTTATACGTGGTTCTACACAAGCGTCCCGATGGACTTTGGCAACTAAAATGAAAATCACAGTGTTATTTTCAGATATTCTGCAGAAGAATTCACAATTCTATGATAACAGGTATTACCGGCAATCTTGTTTATTTAGAATATACTTACTTTCTTCTTGTATTGGTAGCTGCTCTTCCAACTTTGGTGTTAACAACCTCGTTTTGTGCATCATTCGTCACTAGCCACGACCTTAAAAGTTTGTTACGTACATCGTATGGATCTTCCATTGATCGGCCCTTTCGTAAACTTCCCTTATATGATTGTACTATTGAACTGATGGCTTGCCTATATGAAACATGGGATTCTGTCATACAAGTTCAATTCCTTTACAGTATACAACCTTATTTACAAATATTTAATGTACACACACAACAAAAGTATACATACGTGGGATATTTCAGTCCATTTGGCCCAATACATTCTGTATCGTCAAAGGCGTCACCCCATGTGAACTGCAGTTTTCCACCCCCTGAATGCCCACACTGTCTGTGCACACTTTCTGCTGTACACGTAAAAATCACAAGAACTAGCAGAATCTGAAGAAAAATCTGGAAAAATGACAAATTGTTTAGTAAATCAAATTCCACTCTCAGATACAATCTCATTATTTTAGGAGAGGTTACAACAGAGGGAGGGGGTCCAGACTCTTGTCTGTTATTTTTTAAAAGTGCCCCAAAATAAGGAAATGGACAATTTTTTTCCCTTAGAGCTGGTGAGACTTCATGCAAAACAAGATTACATTTTCAAAAATGTTAGCGTCAATCAATCTCTGTCAAATTTTTCAGTTGCAGAATGTGTGCCAAGTAACCATTTTGGAAAAGTTTTGAACACAAAACAACAATTCGCCGATCAGACAGCTATTTGCAAATTTTTGAATTGTATGAAGTAAATGTGGTAATCCAAATTTTAAAAAATAACACATGCCATTTCCTGAGAATACCGAATAGAGTAGAGAATTTCAACAGAGCTCATACTGTTCATATCAAATAGTTTCTGAGATACTAACTTTCCAAAACATTGAACAAAATTGAATATGGTACCCAATAACTGTGGGACCTCCCATAGAAAAATCTTGAATAACGATTCAGGTATACAGTAGCTTTAAAAATGGTAATTATGTTTCGTTTATTGGGCACTTCTATTTTAAAACATCCTGCAGGGTTTTTTTAAGGTGGGGCGACCAAGTATTTAGGTGTCAAGGGCAATTAAAGAAGAGCATCAGAGGGCAAAGACCTTTCTTGAAGGTATTGAGAAAATAGGTGTTCGGTGACATAAGGACCCCTGCTATTGCAAATTCACGTTCCCTTTCTTGCTAATCACATTTTTTATTTTTTTCTGGAATTAAATTATGACTACTGGCGATTTTTTGAGGAAGTTCGTGTATGTTTACTTATTAGTGAAATTCCAAAGTATGTTAATGAGGAGCTAGGTCAATCACTCTTAATGGTTGCATGCCTTCTGCCTCGTTAAACTTAATCGATAAATAAGCTCGGTTTGGTAAACTAAACCTGTTTTCTTCGCCGATTAATTCTAATTAAACATGGTGCAACCGTCCGAATGAATGCGACCCTTAATTTTATTGCATATGCTTTCAAGTATTTTTTTTATTTAGGTTTGATGTTTGAAATTCTACAATCTTTATGACACGCATCATTTAATCCTCTAAATATCTCTCCTCAAAAAATGCAGTCTGTACTGACAAGTTCACGCATCCTTTACTCTCAATCAGCCGGCCTTGTGGCCGAAACAGGTGTGCTGGTGTAGGTCATCACGCATGCGTACTTTCTTCGACCATGAGGGGTTTCATTCCCTATTGGTTAAAGAAAAAACCCTTTTCTGCTGTATAAAACCATTGTACGTGGAGTCTGGAAATGTAGGTTACTGCAGTTTTTAAAATTAAATTTTGGTATGAATTATGCACCGGTCAGATTTTTGAATGCCAAATGTGACAAAAATCATATGTGGATTTTTCAGGTAGATGCATGACATCTTGACCTTAGCTAAACTTAGATGTTGACAAAATGGAATCTCGTCATTTTTAAAAAGAGAAAATTACTACTTAATCTGAAACAAAAATTAGTTTTTTTTGAATGTTAGTTGAAGTTATGCAGCAATTTTTTTCTGTAGCATATTGTTCAGTACTTTCTTAAAACTTCCCACAATTTTCTTTTTAAATAAATGACCATTAAACGGGATTTTACACTATCCATTGCAACGTTAATTTTTTTGCTGCACTGCATATAGACGAGTATAAAAATTCAAAAATTTTCATTTAAACGGAATTACTTTATCATATCAACCGAGTTACTACGTTGTTTAGTGGTAACGCTTTATCAGCCTGAAAATTTCAAGATCCAGGTTCAATTCCTGACTGGGGCGGTTACCCTCACTGTGGTTTTCGTGGTTCTCCACACTTCTTTCCGGTAAATATGGAAAGAGATGGGGATATATCCCCTTCATTGTTTAGCCCTCTATTACTAACCAAATTTAATGTACAAAAACCTGGGAAAAATAACTGAGTTGATTCCCAACCAACTTTAATGCACAAACACCCGGGAGAAATAACTGAGATTCCTAACTAACTTTAACGTACAAAAACCTGAAAAAAACTGAGATTCCAGCCAACTTTAATGTACAAACACCTGGGAGAAATAATTGAGATTCCCAACCAACTTTAATGTACAAACACCTGGGAAAACTAATTGAGATTCCCAACTAACTTTAACGTACAAAAACCTGAAAATAACTGAGATTCCAGCCAACTTTAATGTACAAACACCTGGGAAAAATAATTGAGATTCCCAACCAACTTTAATGTACAAAAACCTGGGAAAAATAACTGAGTTGATTCCCAACTAACTTTAATGTACAAAAACCTGGGAAAAATAACAGATTCCCAAACAACTTTAATGTACAAATACAGGGGAAAAATAACTGAGATTCCCAACTAACTTTAACGTACAAAAACCTGAAAATAACTGAGATTCCCAAACAACTTTAATGTACAAAAATCTGGGAAAACTAACTAAGATTTCCAACCAACTTTAATGTACAAAAACTTGGGAAAACTAACTGAGATTTCCAACCAACTTTAATGTAGAAAAACTTGGGAAAACTGAGATTTCCAACCAACTTTAATGTACAACCGAACCTGAACCCTTTTTTACCATTATTATGACTACAAATTAATTTTAAAAAATACCTTACCTTATATAAATCTATTCCGATCATTTTGCTATGTCAAAGATCAAGGTGTGCGTGTTTTTCCAAAAAATTAAAAATTCCAGAGCGAGTGCTGTTCCTTTCGAGAACTTATCCGTTTCAGTTATTCTCCAGTCCTGACAACATCTCCGTTAGGAAGCACTTCTCCGTCTGATCCCGAAAGTGAGTGGACTTTTTGGGACGTCCAAAAACGCGTAGGTTCGTGACGTAATTCACCCAGCGTGACCGCAAAGCCCCAGCTAGACCCCTATACCTATTACCTGCCTGTGTTTTTTTTTCCTCCAGTATTATGATAACCTCGTTCCACTCACTACCTGCTAGGCCTACCCTATGACCGTGGGCCATTACTGCCACCTCTACCACCGGTCGTGTTGCTTCCTACAACCCAAACTCTTCTACCTTTACACGAACCCAATCCTCCTAATTTTATTCTAACTTTGCCCTCCCTCGCACCTTTTTTTTTCTCTGGCTCTTGGTCATGGACAAAAAATTTTTTTACCAATAACAAAAAATGCGATAGATGAACAAATCCGTAGAGAAAAATTAGAGAAGCAGAAAAAAAGTTTAAAGTTTAAAAACACGTTGGCGAATCCTCCCCTCATTTCCACAATGCGGAAGTAGATGTCTTAACATGACCGAGTGCATGCTTATATTAATTTCGTGCTCGTGAGATTTCCGTTCACTTATTTTCCATGAAAATGACTTTCTACATGTTCGTGTTTATGCATACGGTATGATTGACTTTTCCTTTAACAAATACAATAGAAGCACGTTAGGTTTTTTTTGTAAAATTTCGTCACGCCATTTTATGGCAATGGGTGTCATTGATATTTACTGTTGTTAAGATTTTTTTTTTATGTTGGATGTTGAAATATTTAATGTCCAATATTTCCTCGTAACTTGTTGTAAATCTTGTAAAACGCAGTGATGCCACAATTCCCGAATTTTCCCCAATTCTATGATGCTATAGGTCGGTATGCAACAGAGAAAACATACACAAACACATTAAACATACACAAGAAACACTGAACAAAAACTTCCAGCATGTTTTTTTTTGGAATATGTGTATTGTTTCCTTTGATCCTGACCGCCTCTTGAGCGATCACCAGGAAACATCGAAATGTGTCAGAAAATGGCCGTTTTCGACACACGTTTCACAAACACTTCTGGACACACCAAGGTAGCATGTGCATGTTCCATGTTTCTAAATGTTTCTTTTGGTGCAAACGCACCTTATTAATCAAAAAGTCCTGTGTAGATTGCTGCACGTTAAATACCCCTAAAGAGGGAGTGGTAGTCCCCCAATACACACCTAGGGAGGGGGTGGAAGTCGTTTCTTCACCCCTCTCCCTTCCTTTGTAGACAACATTTCCAGGTAGGTGATGATGGTTTATCATCTGGCGGTGGTAAAAAATTAAATGATACCTTGTAGTTGGGGATGGACCCTCTTTATCTCCTGGCAACGAATATTTTGAGACTGATTGTGGTGTACTTTCCTTGAACCGGTTAATTATGCCACGCGACTATGGTTAGTTGCTTTTGAGCCCCTAAACCCCAACCAACCAACCAACGAGACCGTGGCAGCTTTTCAAATAAAAAGAACAGATCAGTTTCAGGATTCATCTTGCTTTTTGTCAAACTAGTAAGTAACCACTTAAATTTTGTTGCATTACCAGGTGATTGACCAGGTGCAATGTTCCATGATTAATAATTAACTTAATCAAAACACATATAGATGTCTAATTATGGATCATATTAACTAGGAATCTACCAAAAGCAACTGTAGTTACTGATCATTACACCTATCAATACTAAGAGAATTACTGGATTGTAAAATCTGCGCCTCAAGTTTGTCAAACGAGTATTTCAAAATTACCCTAAAAGTTTAAAAGTTTGTCCTCATTTGGAAAGCCTAGAGAGAAATATTTTTTAAAGGAGCCCTAATGCAAAAAATGAATTACAGGTTACAACTTTTAAAATAAAAAACTTCAATACTTTACTTATGGTTCAATTTAATTTTGATCAAAATAGATACTTAGTATAGCTATGTTTAGTTTTGTATTGATTTTAATTTTAAAACGCGAGGATATAAAATAAGTTTTTAACGCAAATTATAAACCAAAATTGAGTAGAATAATATTTTATCAAAGTGTTATTAAAAACTTATAAAGTTGTGTTACTCAAAAATGCCTGTGATCATAGTGGCCATGATAATTCATTTACTGTACTGATGATTTAGAATTCCCAGTGGTATCCTGGTTCCATACTGGCTTGGAAAGGATGAGTGGGTTTATAAGTTTGTGAACTTTAGCCAGGTGGGTAGCATACAATCTACTCCACTACTTCCTATCCTAATTTACACCTTGCGTGTCAAATACCATTACCAGGGATTTGGTCAACATAGTGGCTACTATAACTGAATGGCCCACACTCCAGTGAAAAACACCTAGAACATTGAAAATGACCTTTTTATGTGTGACATGCACTTGGCCAGCAATGATTGTAGGGAATTTGGTTTGTTAACCGGTTAATCTACTCCTAATACAGCAGATTATCTATTTCTCCATGTAGGTCAACGTAGTTTTCCTTCTTGGTATTTTTGCAAACTAGTAAAAAAGAGAGTTCATTTCACGAAAATTTCAGTGAGGATAACCAGGCGTGCCTTGTTGTGTAAATCAAATTTAGTGACAGTTAAAGGACAATGTACATTCTAATTTTTATTAAATTACCAGAATCTAAATATGAGTTACTCAAAGCATTTGATTAAAAGTGTTCAGAAAAATGGTATTTGCTTTCGAAAGGGCCATTAAATTGATGTACTATCTCAAATGGTTTCCCTTAAAGATCATTACAGTAAAACCTGTCTAAAAGCATACGTTCAGGACCAGTGAGAAATATGCTTTTAGACAGGTCCTACTGTACTAAGTTAATTTTTCTTTAAGCTTTTGTTATTTAATTTCGTCTTTATCTGCATAATTAGTACAGGTATGCAAACGTTGTTAGGGATTCTGCAATTTTTTTTTTTTATAAGAATAGAGATTTTTTTTTTTTTTGGAATACCCATATGCACTCACACATCTTAAATTGCGAATAATCGCAAAGCATCCCAAGATGAAAATGTGACTGAAACTGACTAAGGATAATTGCTTAACACCGAAAATTAAACTAAAGTTGCAGTAACCACGGCATATATGTAGAACAGCAATAGGACCCAAAATTTACATTTTGGCGCCATTTTTCTGTCTTATGCAAGCTGGTTGCACAGAATGCCTGATAGATGGCGCTAGTATGTTAATAGTGGCGCCAAACATTGGCAAATCACAAAGTTAAACTAAATATAATCATCGTTTTCTAAATGAAACTTGGAACAAAGCATTTATTAATTGTTAATTTAAATTATAGAAATAAAGGAACAATTAATGTAAGTTATGCCCTTAACGTACAGCAATGACAATCTGCCTTTAAACGGTATTATAGCGTACTTTAGCCTTTCAAAATATCACATGAAATCATGTTTGAAAATGGCGCTTTTGTTTGCACATTTTTCATTTTACAAAAGCGCTTCACCTTCTGACGTCATCCAAACAATTTTGATTTTGTAAAAATACGACTTTTTTTTGAAAAGTAGTCAAAAAAACTTCCATCTTCAAAGTTGAAATTTCGAAAATCATTCATTGATCATTATGCACATCGCATTGAAATGTTTATCAATTTCAATTAACTCGCTAAATTAGCTTCCAACATCTTAAATGTTTATAAAACTTTTCACAAGTCTCTAAATAAAATTATTCTTGATTACTTAAGTAGGAATCCTACTTCAATTCATGACTTGAATGCGTTGAACTTTGATGCCAATCTAATTTCTTACTAAAAATAAAGCCGAAAAAGTTTGATGTTGGACTTCTGCAACAGATGCGAAATTACTTAAATTTACTATATTCGGTTACAATTTAATGACTCCTTATTTATAAATGGCAAACAGACAAATTTTTAGAGAGGTAATTAAGACTTGAATTAATAATTTTAGTACTTCCTCGGTGATGATGCACATTACGATAAGTTCGTTTTATATCATCACATGCGTCAGCAGTAATTAAAATCAAATTAAGGATCATGAACTCGCGAGCACATAATATTATGAACTAAAATTGTAAGACTCATTTAAACCTCATCTTACGTAAGCGAATTCCTAACCTCGGAGTAGGTTAATATTTTTACACAAATACTATAACATCATTGTTATGATTTGTATTATTATACAAATCATCGGGAACAAGAGGCAATTAATCAATGATGATATAATAATAACGCAATTAATGTTTAGACAATTACCAATATGTGGATCTAGAAAACAGAAACACAAAACATCATTACAGCATTATTTTAAAATTGGATGATTTAAAATTATGTCTTCCAAAACTCTGGATTCCTTAGTCTTATACTTTTTTTGGAAAAAAAAATGAAGCATATTTCTAAGACCACTCCCACGATTAATTACAACAATATTTTTCCTAATGGTGAAAATTTGGCTAGGGAATATTTGAGTGATAAAGAGTTTATTGGATTGATAAAGACTTTTTTCCAAGTAACGGAAATTTCCAGACTTTTAAGAGATTTGAAGTATAAATTCCTGTTTGATATGAATTTCGAGCATAATTTACGATTTCTCATGAATGATAACAATTCAAGAGCATTTCTCGACTTTCCCAAATCGTCATACCATGTGACATTTTTCTTTCGTTATGTACAAAAACTGATGACGATTAATAAGAAACTGCTGGCATGTGGACATGTGAACAGGACAGGAGAAGGGGGTGGGGGAGGGAGCCATTATGGATGTCGACTAATGATGGTATTTTATTTTTCAGTTTTTAGATTTTCTGTTTTATTTAGTTTTAAAAATCAGTGAAAGGGAAAATGGACACCAGAAGAAATGAGTCCCCAGTCCCAAATGTACTTGAATTTTTAAAACCTCGGGAAAGTTGGGAATTAAACCTATGTAACTTTGTGTTAAACATCAATTTTATGCTGGAGTTTCCCTTCGAGATCCAGGAAATTTCCATTAATCAGAGAAATTTGGAAAAATGTCGTGAAATTGGTAGCGAGGAAGGTGCTTGAAAAATGGTTTGGACA
Organism: Julus scanicus; assembly: GCA_034698625.1. NCBI lineage: Eukaryota > Metazoa > Arthropoda > Diplopoda > Julida > Julidae > Julus > Julus scanicus. Next base: position 17,620 of record JAQGBW010002435.1, read on the forward strand.
CCCTACTTTTTAAAAAAAGCAAGGGGTGATCCATAAATTATGTCACACTTTTTTGCCTCTTTTTAAACACCCCCCCCCCCTCATCCCTTAGTCACATTCCCCCATCCCTTGGTCACAATTGTCACAAAAACAAACAATCCACTCGCCCCCCTAGGTGTGACATAATTTTTGAATGGCCCCCAAGGACGTCTATGAGGGACCCTGAGGGTATCGAGGCAAATGTTCAAGTACATTTGGTACTGGGACTGTGGACACATTTCTTCTGATGTCCCTTTCCCCTTTCTATGAACCTTTAAAACTCAATTAAACATAAAAACCAAAAACTTAAAAATAGCATCATTCTTAGACGTCCATAATTTCCCCATCCCCTCTCTTGAGGACGTCCTTTTTGAATGGCCCTTACGTATCAGCCACATAGGTGTTTAGAGGCAACTATAGGTACAGTGTTTCCACCTTGAGTATCAACTGAAGCCACCGCGAAACTTTCTTTAAATCCCGCCAGGTGTCCTAGTAGGTCACGTGACCAGCCAGGAGTCTGGATTGTTGCCTCACCCTGTACGTCTCCTAGGATAAGGACCTTGGCCTCCCCCACTCTCCTTCACTGGCTGGCACACGTAGAGGGCGTGGCCGCCGGTGACGTCTCCCCACTGCTCCGGCTCTTTCTTCGGCAGTTTTTCTTGGCTTTTCGTGTTCCGTGCAGGCCAAGACCGCACTTGCCTTTTTAACTTCTGGTTCATCGAACGACGGAGCGAAATTCAAAGAAGGCCAACTTAGCTGCTGCTGACCCCCGGGGGGCTCCGAGCCGCTTCATTCACAAAAAAAGCAAACTTTTCCCCCCTTTATTTTTATTTCTAGAAAAACCTGAACATTTTTTGGATTTTATTTAGATTTTGTGTGTGTGTCTGTGTCTCGTTCGGACGATGGCACGTCCGTCAGTGGTCACTGAGGCTTAAAGGGATGCCCCCATGGACACTGATTTTGAAATTTTGAATATCGCGTGCTTGGCCCCCTCCTCCTCCTAGGACCTCCCGATTCGTTATGCTAATTTTTGGTGCGGTGGAAAGCATTGGCGAACGATGCTAATGCTCCGGCATTGGTCGGACGCCGGTCCGGTGGCGTCCGGCGTGGATTATGTTGACCCCATCACGTGGTGGCACTGCAGGGCGCGTGCGGGGCCCCTGTCCTGGACTAGCCGTCGTACTTTCTTTTCCTTATTTTATTGGATTATTTGCGTCGTTTTACTGTCTCCTGCCGTTCTCCTAGTCACCTGTCAAGATATTGGTGAGTAGACGTCACGTGACACTGTCACTTTGTAGCCTTCTATCTTTAATTGCATGGGTATGCTGCAGTAGTGGGATTCAAATCATGGGTCCCTTCAATACTCAAAAGTATTTCATTTAGGTTTATTAAATAGTCTCAGGTTTAATCAAAACGTACACAAGTTCTTGGGAGTTCCCCCAAGTAGGTTTTTGATGGAAAAAAGGACCCTCATTCATTTTAAGAATGTGATGGGGTCCTCAAACTAAGAAGTTGGAAAAACCATACCCATAATTTTCCCTTTTTGAGCTTTTTTTATTGATTAAATTGTTTTGAATATGTTATTATTTTATAACTCGTATTAAAAGCCATGGCTATCAGATTTGTTTAAACAACGCCTGAAGTGGCTTTTTGAATTTATAACTGACAGGCGTGATTATTGACTCCTTCACGGTCAGTTTTGGAGTGCTGTCATTCCATGAATTCAAACTGAAGTTATCGCTTCTGATACAAAGTGACATTGTGACGTCATACCTTGAGTGAATGACCTCGCACATAGTCACGTGGGTCTGACATTCCCAACATCAATCAAGAATTGATCGTGTATGGGCAACTAAGATTTCATAATGAGTTTGGAGAGATTTGGATTCCCCATATTGCTGACACACCTGTTTATCTGCAAATTGGCATTGCTACCAAGATGGAGTGGATTATCCAGAGATCCCTAGAAATTGTGTCATTATTATTTTTTTTTTAAATCATCCCATTCCACCTGGCTAGTAGTAATGATTAAATTGATACGAATGTTTTTATATAGTCATATTTGTATGTTTTATATGAAAACCTAATCAGGTATTGGTATCTGTGAGGTTTAGACCCACCTTGCAGACTTCCCACTTCGCCGACAGTACATTTCACAGTTTCCCGCCATTTTCCATTTCGCCGACTTATTATAGAATTGTTTGTTTGTTTGTTTGTTGATTTTTAACGTTGGCCTATTTCTGCAACACGAGGGCTAAGCACCAACGCCAGGGGATGA
>JAQGBW010002436.1:0-19910 GCA_034698625.1 Julus scanicus
GGACTGGTAAAAATGTCCATTATTTAGAGGTTTCCGTTATTCGGGAGTGTCCGGTAAGGGAGGTACCACTGTATATAGAGAACATATATGAAAAGATTTTCTATAGAGTTTGAAAAAGTTTTAATATCAGATTTTGCCAATTTCTCTGAGGTATACTACAAATTTAACTGCATGCATTTACCAACGTGCACCCTGTGCTGCACAAAATACATTTAATTTTAAACCACACCGAAATATAATCATGAAACTTATAAACATTTGGTCAAAACACGTTATTTATACACGAGCTTATGCAACACGCATTGCATAATTATCCTTTCAGATGAACATCAAGTCAGAAACATATGTTGACTTTTCGTTTCACACGTGTTCAAGACGCAAACCACATGCACATTTCTTGCATACCTCCCACAATACCGGGAATTGATATAAATTCCCATCTCAAGTATTTTTACATCGGAACAGCACCGATTTAAAAGCAGTAAAAGTCCCATTCTAGGAAACGTCAATCCCAAATTGAACCCCAAAACCCTGAAAATGAATACAAACTGGCACGCTTACCATGCATATGGAGTGAAAATGACGATGGCGCACTCCAGAGCTTAATCAAGCCATTCGTAGGCCAATAAACATGAATATATTGAGGGCTATAAAACTACATGATTTCCACATAAAACCACCGACTGAATGGCCTGATTTCGACTATTTAAACACGATTAGCGCATCAGATTCATCGAGCAATCCAAATACGCACAGAAATTCGTACTGAGGCTCGGGCTAAGGTTGACTCCTTAACAGGGGCCACTCAAACAAAAAACCCACAAAAAAAAACAGTCTCCCTCCCATGGCAACATTTTTGGTGACATTAATGACGGCGTTAATCTCAGACCAATTTTGGGTCTCTTGTTCTCCTATAGGGCCATACTTCACAGTTGGATTTTGGTCCACAATGGAGGTGGAGTTAGCGCCCTTTAAAAACTTTTAAAAATGATAACGAGCCCCTATTTTTAAACTAGGTGGGTGAGGAATGCATTTGCATAACCATGGAGCAGCGTGAGTTACACAAACTTTTCAACACATTTTTGCTTCGTTGAGACCCCTCTGGCCCATCCAGTCCTAAGCATGTACCTGACAATCGCCATTTAAACTGCAGGAATTTACGATCGTTTTACGGCCGTAAAAGTATTGACCCCCGGCCCGGTAATGGCCGTTTTTTATGGACGAAAGCCTTGTTACACTGTCAAGGCAAAGACAACTCAATAGAGGACCCAAGCGAATTTTTTTTGGGGGGGAAAAAGCTTTTAAAACTCGTTTTTAGCCTTCACTTTCGGTTTTCAAGGGGGTTTTTAAGGGTCCCAAAAAGCGCTTTAACAAAGCAGTTTTGTTACAATCAGTGCGCTAATTACTGCCAATTATGAGGAGACAATACCCGAGTTGGGTCGTAAAATGTTGCTCAAGCTAAAAAGTTTGACCACTTCGGCCATTGTGGCTCTTCCAAAGTTTCTTAAAATAACCTCTAACCTTGCCTATCTATTCGTTTTTCGCGAATGTTTTGTTAAAGAATTTCCACCATTTACTCCATATACCCTAACAGCTGCATTATACAACCCTTCAGCTAAAAGTATTTTGCTTTCAACACCTGCATCACGTGATTTCACTTTTTTCGCCCTTTAAAAGTGTGAAGAACAACGATTATATATTGCCAGTAAAAAATAATTCAATTTCCATGCAGCAGCTTTAATTTTTAAGAAATGCCAGAAATTTCAGCCTTAAAAGCTGCAGGCGATTCAGGACACGGGGATTAAATTAAATACGAATAATTCAAGTGTTTCAAAATGATTCATCCGAAGCAATTTCAATGACAAAATGAAGGAAATAAATTTCTGCGACAGTTACTACACCGATCGTTTGTTCGGATGCTTAAGTCTTATCATTACGTCTTGCTAATGTGCCAACGGTAACAGTATTTCTTCCCAGTAATCTTAATCCTAAACGAGACAATGAGATGAATTTGGATGCATTCAAAGGCACAAAACTCATGATGAGACACAAAAAAACCTTTTTCCTTGGGCACCTCCATGGCTGGGTATACCCCTTCAAAATGGGCAGTTGGGCAAAGGCCCCATTCCACTTAAAGACATTTACTACAACTACATGCCCCATAAATCTTTTCTATTTAAACATCATAAATTCTTACATTGATTAGAACAGCATATTAAATTCAAAGACTGTTTTACCAAAACACAGTCTGGGTCCACTTTGCCGACTCTTATTTCACCCACAGCCCATACTATAGAATATAAAACGCTTAAATAAAATAATGTTACATCAGATAAATCCTATAACATCTTTCGTCTATAGTTTAGTTTAGTACAACCTGGATTTTTCTCCCTGAACTTTTAGTGCCCAACATAAGGAGATATAGGTATAAGAAGATAAGTCCATGGCCTCATGTGGAAAAAAGCTTAACTTATCTCCTTCGTGGCAAGAATTAAACGAGATGTTATAGATCCCGAGTGGTCCATGGTCCAGCATCTTTAAATTGAGGATGGATTTAAGTCGAAAAAAAAAAAGATTTTCTTCAGCAATATACCTTATCCAGAAGCCATGTAATTAAGAAACAATCTGGAGCTTTAGACGTGTAATCATAAACAAATGGCCCGTTTGGCTAACCCTTTCCTCATTATTTTTCACTGGCACAAACATGAAACTCGTTGGAAAAACACGACACGTAATCGTTAAGATTATATATGAGCTAACTGTATATAAAATTATCAGGGTAATCTGTCATTTCGTGTTACTAAATCAACCAATTTCAATTAAAGACGTGAAACGTTAAGCCATTTAAATCTTTGTCTTTTGGATGCAAACATTAATTTTTTTTGAAGTCCATTAATGATATTTTTGTTCACGAAATTTATATACTTTTCAGACAACCACGTTGCACAAAACAATCTTTTTGAATTTTAATGATTGTAAAAATGTTGTGAAAACTTAACAACTATAGGTACATATATACTAATGTAATTTGCATTAAAATTCATGCTTCTAACATAAATAATTTTGCAGGAGCAAAAATTTAATAATGAGGAAATTTCAAATTAAATTTTAAATCACTCTTATCGTTCTAAATGATTACAAAATTTAATGTTTCTAAAATGTGTAGCAATATACCGCTAATTTTCCAGATATTATACAATTCATAGCTGCTTAGTACAACTGAGTGTATTTTGATTATGATCAGTTGATTTATATGCACAGCAAAATCAAGATTTCCCCACTTATCAATATTGATATGAATTTTCAAATATTTAAACAAAAATATTTAAACAAAATATTTGAAATGAGTCCATGAATATTTCATAACAAGACAAAATAACCGACTAAACTCGTAAGTCCTAGAGTTGACTAAATATCGTAAACAAAAAAACGAAAACAATGTTCTCATTACATTTAGTACACTCTAAACGTGTTCTTCTATCCCTCGAAGCGTTTATTTGCAATGAAATTTTTGTAAAAACAAAGAAAACAGCAAGGTCGAAACAGTCGTAAAATGAACAAGGAAAAAAGCTGGAGGAGGAAGAGGGCGGCCATTACTAGGCCCCATTAATGACGTCATCGCCCACCCCTCCTCCAGCAGGCTTTTACCCCCTCTTCCCTCCCTTCCATTGTATAATCCACCAACACGAACTGCAATCACAGTGGAGACTCCCAGCGGCAAAGTGCTCAACTAAAGCTTGAATTAATGTCACCGGTAGCCGCAAGAAGGCGCTGCGAGTTAAGTCCTTTAGGCTCAAACGAATTCTTAGCTCAACAGCGACCTTTTAAGGATGCGCGAGTATCGCCATCTATTGAGGGAATCGGGAAACTAATCGATAAAGATAACGCGGTGCATGCGCAGTACGAACTAGATGCAAGGCGGGAATTTTGTGCAGTAAACTACTGGAATTAAAAAGCAATACAGATGATTTATCTTTTTCAATAAGCTTATAAGTTAATAGAGACTTAAAAACAAGGATTAAGTTTGTAAATGTGTTAATTATTAACCAATCAACGGGTTAATATATAGATTAAATTTGTTACTAAGTGCATGCATGTTGTTATTATTATTTATATAAACTCCGGATTAACCGGATCCCTCATTTAACCGACCAGCCTCTAGTTCCAACCAAGACGGACTTTAGGGGTTTTACTATATACTAGCTGTATTCGATTATTTCATAATCTCAACCAAAATTACATTAAATTCCAAGACTATTTTTCCTTGAAATTATTAATTGCCAAGTTTTCAATTTAACTTTTGAGCCGGCTTCTTATCCCAAAACTGCAGCCAATCTTATTGCCCACTTAAACTGTATCGGATTTCGTGCACTGTCCATCGAATTGACATGAGAACATGCATAAGAAATTTGCACCATAAGAACGTGACAACTCTGTAAATTATAAATGCTACCTTTTTGCAAGATCATAAATATGTTTTAAATTTCCGTGGCATAAATCGCGACAGTTTCCTCACTGAGATACGGCTGAGGAAGCTGGTCATAAATGTTGAACATCATCATAAAAAATGAAAGGGTTATCCCCTATCTTTTTAGGTGAAATTTATGAAGCTGTGTATATAGTATACAGTCAAGTTGATTGCATAACAAACAGTAACCTGCTTGCCTTAACGCACGTATATAGATTATACGAGCTCGTAAAAACAAACCAAAAACCATGTTGATAAACCACACCAAGGATGAAGATGATTATTTTTTTTTTCTCATACTAAGCTTTTTTTTTCACCCAAAACTTTAATGCTGATGAGTGTTGCGAAAGATATATCAGTTTAAACAAATGAAGTCATTTGCAAAATTTTATTTTCTTTCATGGTAAACCATGAAAGAAAATGAAATTAAGAAGATTTAATTAACAGCTGCGGTTTCAACAAATCTTGTTTTCCATGGATTTAATTTCTTATTTTTTTTTCATGTCGACACTTTATGAATCAGTGTTATATTCTTAAATATAAGAGAAAAATTGTTATTGTTACATATAGAAAAAACACTACTATATCCGTCCTAGTTAGAGACCCGATGTTGGTCGGTTAAGCAAGAGGGGACGGTTAACACGGAGTTTATTATAATATTAATAAAATGTAACATATATTTACAAAATGCACAAGTCGCACAAGTTTATGTAATTTTTGTTGTATATATACATACATGCATACTACATTCTACTACTTATGAAAAAAGTTTTCCTCTCTTAGACCGACGGTTAAACCGATGAGCCGGATAAGAGGGGGAAAGGAAAACAAATTTTGCAAACACATTTATGTGAGAAAACTGGAGAAGCTTTCGAATAAGCGTCTGGCCAATTCGTACTAAATTGCCCACTTAATAGCGCAGAAATCACAGCTTTTATGGACACTTACAGCTCATTGGTTAAAAGCGTTCACGTGAGCTGAAAGCACCATCTTGGGATCAATTGAGAACAAATTGCATGTTTCAGAATGTGCATGTTTACAAGTATAGTGGACTTAACTGTTCCATATAACTACATACAATTTAAGTATCTATACAATAAGTTGTTTACAACCAACTGCATAAACATACACATACAGTACGTACACTGGATTCTGTAGAATATTAAAAGCATGCATAATTTGCTTTTATATGTTTTAAAAATATTGAATACAACTACTATTTCATTTATTTAAAACATTTATTTTTTTATATCGTAAAACTATTTACGAGTATACTTAAATGGCTTTTTTTTTACAAATGGAGTTTTCCATTTTTTAAATCATAATTTTATTTTAAAGAGGAATATGATAAGTTTATAAAAAATTTCGAAAACAATAACTTGAACTATCTAAATCAATTTTTTCATTGGATATTGGTTCCTAAATTTGAAAAATGATTTAATAAAATATAGAAAACTTAAAATATTGTGATGAAGTTAAGATAAATACATGTGCATGCAGGCATATTAACCTCAATATGCACTTTACAAAAAAATGGTCACGTTGAGTTGTGTCAATCGCGAGCAAATGCAATTTCCATGTTCTGACTTGTATACAACTACGTAATTTATTAGTTAGAATTGTCAAGAGATAATCCATAGTATGAAAGACGTGAATTTAATACCATTACGTATTCATGAGGCACGCCTGCACTTGATAAATTAAACGCCATTTTCAAAGGTCATCGAGATATTTCATACATCAGCTTGATAAATGTAGTAACGGACGTTTCAGAAATGCCACTTTTTTTCAAGGCACACCCATAAAGCATGTCGGACGTCAATCATCTCATGAGAAATTAGGGGGATAATTTCAAGACACGTTCAAAAATATATGAAATATGCCTCCTAACTGCATATACCGACCAATAAGAAAATATACAGTTTGGAGGCCATGTCAAGGAGACGCTAACGTCATTTATTTTATATATACAGTTGAAATACTATAAATATTCTCAAATATATTTTTGTTTTAAGATATGTTTAAAATTTGTAAATAAACGCACATATATATATATATATATATATATACATATGTTTTTCTCAGTTTATTATGCTAAAATACTGTAAGTATTTATAAAATGAATCCCAAATCGAAAGTGATAATTCAACCCATGCAGGGAAGAATTATATATTATGTTTGGAAAATAATAGCCCATACACTTCCCATTTATATCATTTTACAACACGGGGCCTTGGTTGTGCAAAGTTTTGAAAATATACATTCTTTTTAAAGTATACAGCATTGTCCAAAGTGTATATATAGTATACATGTCCAGAGTATATAATATAGGTAGTATACACAATTGTTATAGGCCTTTTAAAAACAATGCCCATTGTGAGTAAAGGCATGAAATCCAATAACAACTAAAGGCAAGAAGGACAAGGGTCCTCCCAGAGCCGTTTCATCTATGGGAGTAGCCAACACTCAGCCAATGCTCACAAGCTGCGATTCCATAGGCGCATGTGCCAGTGCTAAAACCTCAAGCAGATGGTGTATACTAAAACCTTTTAAAAGTAGAGATTATATGGTCATTTTCAAGTACTGATCAATATTGAATTAATTTTAATAATCACTGTATTTCCCTGGGACTCGTTTAAAATGTATTTTGCAGATGTTTGTGCCCAATAACGTCAAACAAATTCTTCTTTTAAATTAAGTAAGCAACCAATGACATGTGCATGGGGCTGTATAGAAGTATACATTTGACCAACAAGGTAATAGCATTTAATAGTAAAAGTTACATCACCATAGGACTGAATGCTGTAATTATTCAAATGATAAAAATCCCAAAATAATTTAGACGCGTTTCAGAAAAATAAAGTTGTCCATTTATTCCTAAAAAGATGCGCAAAATTCAACTACTTTATATCAATTCCAATTTGAAAATTTAATTTTTAAACATGTACCAATAAGTGAAATGAATGTGTATAGATACTTCATGAGACGTATGTATGTATATACAGTATTAATAACATTGCAGTATATATGCTTCAATCTTTTTCAACTAACAACACACTAAACTATAGGCTTAAAATTGCCACTGCAAAATTGTCAAAGCACATCAATAATGTCATTAACGAGAAGTTTCTTTCCATTTTATCAGCGAAATAAAAAAATCGCGTTTTGAATAAAATTATTAAAAATGTGTGAGCATTTTTAATACTTTCTATTTACAATTATAAGTTTTACCAAAATAATCATTTTCGACCCTCAAACTTTATAGCGGCACACCTGTAGAAAAACTGCATGCTCTAAAGGGTATTGCGTAAAAAATCAATGCTATGCATTGTTGACTGGTCTCGTATCCCAATTAAATGCATCATCTTGGTTAAATTAGCGAAGAAATCATTAATAACTATATACTGTTACACTCCATTGAATTTTGTCTGAAATATGCGGCTGTCTTGTCTGTTCAAAATAACCGGATTCCGTTGTGCATATACGAATTATTTTTAAAACCTTTTCGGCTATTTTCCAGGTTGAGAGGGGGTATTATAGAGTGGACCACCCTTATAGTAGCAGATATGCAATGTGACTTTTTTTTAAAAAATTCCTCGGTATTGGTGACCTTCACGAAAATTCTTCGTCAACGCAATTTGCGCATGTGCCATCGTTGGTCGGCTCCTGCGTTGTCTGTCTGACACTATTTTGCAATCCATCTTCTTATTTCTCCCGACGTTGTTTTTAACCAAGATGGATTAGCACCTGTCTAGCGCCCATTTTTCTTAATAAATTACTTTCTACTGTCTTACAAAATTCTATATAAAACTTATAAATACGAACAATAGCTGTCCCAATAGGATAAAATACGCTTAAATTATAATTATCCTCAATTAACTGCATGCAGCTGGGATTTTTCCTTAACTCCCTGTTACCCTAATTCGACAAATGACAAGGACTACCGGTAGTCCTTATCATTTGTAAACAACATTTGCCAACAATCTTCCATAACCATATTAGAGGATTATGTTTTCTTCCATGGACCTAAAATAGAAGAATTAGCATAACGCCTATATTTATACACTTTCCATGCAAACTTATTGCAATGGATAACATACCGTAGAAAAACATGGATTCTTTGAGACAGTTTTTGGTATTTTTCTGAAAAAGTGTTCAATGCATGGCCACATTTTTACTTTCTGATAAACAGGTGCAGGCATATTCCTATAAATTTCTGCCTTAGAGTTACTATACAATTGTAGTCAAAACACACTAGCGCCATCTATTTTCAAAACAGCTGGATTAGTGTATATCACGAATTATTTTTCCTGTGGGTAAATAAACTTTTGTGCTAATATTCATTTGTTAAAACATGTGAAAAGTTTGTATCCATGGATGCACTGCAGCGCCATCACATTGTATACGGCTGAGGTCGCAAAGCGCCTTAAAACCATAAATAGATCGGCGGTTTATGGGACATGTGTTCCTCAAATCCCTACTTTGTTTATTTATTGAAATTCAGCGTGGATTCCAGTAAAACTCTCCAATTTCAACTTCAAAGAATCTGGTCGTGACGTGGCGGATGTTTCCCCTGGTGATATCGGAACGCATATAACAGAGGCGATATAGAAGAAAAAAAGACCGAAAAACAGGGGGCAAATATGTTATTGGGGGTAACGAAATAAGGGTCACACATAAGTGAAGAAGAAAGCAGGCAGATGGGAATGACACTGACTTGGAAACCCTAAAATGTCGAGAAAAAAAAAGGGAAGGGTCGTTTGCCCCTACCCTCGTGTTCCCGCCAGGACACGTAATTCAACGTAATCCCTATGGCACCGAAAGCGACTTCCCTGCCCTCTGGGAATAGCACTCACAATTGAACCTCCAAGATTGGAAGAAGGGGGATGACGCATTCTAAGGAGGGGTTAGAAGAAGAGGATGGGATAATACAACGTGTCTTATATCTGTTCAACTGTATACGAACTTTTACAATTGCAGGGTGTCTAGTAGCCTATAAATTCACTGGAGAAATTCAAGGATACCAAGGTTTATTCTACACATTTCCCTCCCACGAATAATTATACCACAATATTTGTTGAATCAGTCACACATTTTTGAATACAGAATTAGTTTTAAAAAATAAGTTTTGTTATTTTGTTATACAGAATTTTTCCTATTAACATGCAGATATTTCCCGACGCGGACAAGATTCCAGCAAATCATGCATGAGTTAACACGAATTTAATATGTATACACAATTTATTTTCATCTTTTTTTCGAAAAGATAAAAATCAAGCACATTTGACAAATTTCATGCCGACTTAATTTCTGATTTTTCGCGAGAAATATAACTAAATTCAAATTGATTCTTCGGTTAATTGCGACTCATCCATGGAATTATAACATTTTACCCAATTTATGCAATACAACCCCGCTAATCCTAACTACGGTAATATCGGATTATCCGAAATGGAAATGTGCATTTTATGCACATTTGTATACAAGTCCTATTATATAATTCATCCATTTTGGATTCATTCAGTATATCTTCTGAATGTATAGTTCTTTATATGTTTTATATTCGTCGTTTACAAATTAGTTATAGTTTCTTTTTGGAAAAATTAAAAGTAATATGTGTAACAACCTGCAATTTAAGAATACAAATGTATATTATATACTAATATACATTTTCAACTTTAAAGAGCCATTGGCATTTACAATTTAAATTATATATATATATATATATATAATGAGGCATGGATATACTGCATGCTCGGATGATAAATTATTTGTAAAAGTTGAATGCATATATATGTTAAAACTATACTTAATTCTATTATCATAAATACATTAACAGGTATACATTTAAAACTATAAAATATGCACTTTCTCCACAGTTGATTAATTTTTTTTTTCACATTGAAAATTCATGGAGGTTAAAAGTAAATTTACTTATTTAATGAAAACTAAGCTGCTTTCATAAGGTTTATGATGCGTATATATATAGCAATATATTGTCATATTAAATATTAAAATGGCGACGACAATTAGAAACTGCATGTATACCGTAAAAGTTGATATATATGCTATATATATATAAAAAAATTGTGCCACCTTAAGAAGTTTAGCTGTATGCAAAGCACGTAATTTTGATAACAAAATTAATTAAAAGTCTTTCATCATCATGCAATTATAATTTATGCTTTATAACTGACTCTTTTTAAAATGACATATAGTTACTGCGTTTACATGAGCACTTAAAAGTACTTTGCTTTAATTGAGTCAGCCATGTTAACGCGTTAAAAGTACTTTGCTTTAATCTGAGCGTACTTACTTTGAGAATGGACAAGGGGGTTGTTTCATTGGAAGTACTTCAAGTTAATGCATATAGCAGACGACATATGACCACTTCCTAATTCCTTTTTCTGGTTAAAGCTAAAAGTGATTTGACAATAATAACAATTTTTGAGTCATGTAAACGCAACTACTTTTAGACTTGGTTTAAGGTACGTTTATTTATCTTAAATTAAAGTACTTTCAGTGCTCATGTAAACGCAGTAAGTGCGATAACCTTATACTTTGAAGGTTTCGTTAAAAAAAAAGAAACTTAAAACAACAATTATAAAAGCACAAAAAAAACCTTGATTGAAATTGATGAATATATGCACTCAGGCAGCAGATTTATACAAAGTATATCCACGCTTAATATTAAAACCTCATTCACATAATTAAAAGATGAAAAATGGATGCGAATTTATTACAAACAGCATGTGTGGCCCTGCCATATTGGTCAGGTCAGCTGACTTTTTTGCTTGACTGAATCAAGTGAATCAGGAACGCGATTTTATAAATTATAATTTGTTTTCAAATATAAAACAAGAAATTGAAATATTCTATGAGCATGCATGTTTTTCAAAAGAGTTGCACGCATGCAAAATTTAGCATAAATTTAATACAATTAAGCATGCATGCATTCGACACGTATATACAATGTTGGTCAAATGTACAACTTTGGCAGGACCATGCAGCTCCATGGCAGTAATAAGTAATTCGCAAAATTAAAAGCTCTAAACACAAATAAACATTCGCTCAACAATGTTTGGTTATTTATATACTTTAAACTTTGCACATTGTTCAATAAACTGTGCAAATATATATATATATATATATATATATATCTTTCTATAACTTTTAAAAACCATTCCGCTTGAATATGCATACATTCATGGGTAGGGTGTGAATTTAGCATAAGTATAACGCGTTGCTAATATAACATTTTAACATTTTAAAACATGCATGTAAAATGTAAAATTATTTTAATTATTTTCAGGTTTCCAAGACTCGTTCATCCCTATACAAACCGACAAAGACGCTATAATTCATGGGTTGCACCAACCAGGATATGACGGACGATTAGTTAATAAATATTTTGAAGTATAAAGAGGAGTTTATAGTAATAACAACAATTTTTTTAAGATGAACTTGAAATTAAGGCCTATAAGCGAATAATTTTTAACTTTGTTTAAAATGGTAAATTTGTGTATAAAACGTACAACTTAAATCAAAAAATAAATCTTATTTCTTACAAATTTACACGATTTTGGACATTATATATATATATATGCGGTACACGCGGTAAGAATTTTATATTGAATTTCTCATGCACGAATAAAACAGCTGATTAGCAACAAAAATGTAGTTGTGTGAAGTTATTCCTTTTATCAAACATCAAATAAAGTTGATACTCGTATCACATTTCATTTTTTTTTAAATGGTCACTAATAATAAACAAGGCTTATATTGACAAAAATAAGATGGCGTCTGGCGGCCATGTTTGGAGCCTCCTCTGGTCCGCTGACCTGTCCCTTAAGCCCATCCCTGGGACAGCGTTGTCAATAGCTAGGGGAGTTGACGACCAATCGGTCCAATGCCCTGTCACGTGACCCCTCCACCCCTGGCTGTTTTTCCCCCTTACCCCCCACCCTTAGGAAATGCCAGCCGGCCTCCTTTGTGCCAAAAGTCGACATCTTAGTTTTGCTTGATACTAAGCCGAATAATTTTATAGTAGTGGCAAGAAAAATCGCTCTTCAGATCACCATTTTACGCCTAAACGGTAAGTAACACGCCATTAATTCAACGAAATTATTTGACTATCAATTAAGCAGTAAAGAGGGCGTCCAAAGCTATAAACAGCCCTCTTATTATAAGCGGCCATTTTGGATTTTCCAATCGATATCATCACCGCGGTAGGCCTTAATGAATACGATAACAAATTTTATTGAAATAATAACGACATTCAGAGGCAGGATGGGATTGATATTTATGATAGGTTCGTGTGCCAGGAGTAAAAAAAAACCAAAACATTTGATAAGCCTAAGCCTTGCTAAACGGATTATAGTCCTACTGGCACTGATCAAATGTTATTCATAATTGTTCCACTTAATAAATATATAATTACGAAATCTTGTAAATATATATGTACTTGCTACTTATGCATGCAGATCGCATATTTGCGAAACTGCTCCAAAGTTCATTATAGCTATAATATAACAAGTATGAAATTACAATACGTAGATTAAAAGTATATATAATGGTTGTTAACATGATTCTTTTTGCATTGATTATGCAGTTTTATACAACTTTAGGCAGTGATTGAAATGTAGCAATATATTATGTAATGAAACGATGTTTTGCAGTTTTTAATACAGTTATTTAAGCGTTTGTTTGGACCAATTTAATGCATCACCTTAATTGGTGTAACCAACGGACACCGTGCACCAGCATCTGCATGCAGCATGTCACGATTTCTTAAATAATTAAATGTATATAATTTGTATAGTTTTGCGCATTATGTTTGGTATATATATTTCTGCAGTTATGGTAACTTCATTTGGATATTTATGTAAGTGTTATGCTCGTTAATAACTAAATCATTAGAGAATTATTTTAAATCGCATTTACTTTGTAAACTTTAAAAATGGGCCATATTTGGTAAATATAAAGTTGGTCTAGTCGACATGCACTATATAGAAAAGATATATAAGCTTATATATACGGCAATTACAAATTACAAGGCTATAATTACTCATATACATTCAAGGCGTTGCACGCATAGTCGGGAGTATGGGCTAGACGATTTAACAGCTTAATTTTATAGCTGATAAAAGTAAATATATTACAACAATAAATTGTACGTCAAGAAAAGTATGCTTTTTCGTGCCATAATATATATATTTCCGCTTGGTTAATTTTATGCTTGCATGCACTTAAGCAAGATGAATCCATGGCTATAATTCTCGTATCAGATTTAAACTAAATATAAAAAGTAAAGATTTTCAGAATTATTTGCATTTTATTGTTGCGCTTATTTTTTTGCAATTATTTTTCATGATTTAATATTATTGTGATACTGTTTTAAGTGCCATTTCACATGATTTTGATGCAATCGACTAGTAACATCAAACACTTCTCCAATAAAGTTTAGAGAAAGCTATAAACAAATAAAATTAAAATAATTAAATATGACTTAATAAATAAATAATTTTGTGGACACCCTGTCCACACAAATAACAAAATAACCCACGTATGTACATAACCATATATACATGTCCCATATTGCATATTATGTTTGGAACATTTATGTCCATATATGGAGAAAAAAAACACATTGCATGCATGCATGGGCTTAAAATATATAGCTCAAAAGTACAGAAACGTTATAAAAGTGCACAATGCACGGGCATAATATGCATTATTCCAAATTCCGCATTCTTTTCAAAATTATTTGAATTTTAAAAATGTATATTGCCTTCAATATTTTTACGGACTTATATGCCCTTTGTACTCCTCGTGAGTGTGATTAAATTAAATTAAATAAATATATTTAGGGCCAAACCAGTATATATACGGCTGTTAAGTACACATGTATAAGTAACACAACGTTATACACCACAGTATACCAAATTTTCAATTAATGTATATAAACCCTGTAAATCATGGAGGGCATAAGATCATACTAGATTAAAAATAGGGAAATTTGGTGATTGAAGGGGAAGGCGGGAGGGGGTTTCTGTGGATGTAAAATTGGCAGCTATATATATAATATGCAAATGCGATGGCCATGAGAATCCCCGGAATGAGTCCTTTTTTTTTCAATTAAAATAAGGCGAATCTGTTTACGAAACAATCGCGTTTGTCGTCTAAATACAGCCCAGAATACTCGCTAGGGGAATCGGAAACGCGATAAGCATCCGCGCATGCGCAGAGCAAGACTGGAGCCTCTAAGGTCTATGAGGAGAGGCCCAAAAGGAGGAAGGAAATGGGTGTTTGGTGTAATTGAAAACATTACTCATTGCTTTCATGGCGGAAAATCGATCGTTTCGAGGGGTTGGGTATATACAGAATGTGCGCGAAAACACACGTGACCAATAGGCATCACTGTTAAAAACCAGCACTTCCATTTAGATCACGGGAGGCCATAGGGAAAAATCTCGCCTTTTCCCTTTTTTTTTCTGATGCACATGTCCCATTCCAGATTTTAAATATAAAACATGAAAATAGCACAAATACACACCAGGTGGCAATGAACTTTTAGCACATTTGGAGCAGTTTCGTGATTGTTATAAATCAAGGAGAAGCGCCGTATAGACAAGCCGATGACGCCATCGATCAGAACCATATAAAGGCGACAAGACGAGGGGAAAATAGACATGTCTATTTTTAAGTAAAATGTATCCAAGGTTGGCATTACGTATATATTCCAACGTCATTTTTCCTAAGAAAAGTATTTGTAGAATTTACATTTCTTGAAAAAAACATTTTGGATTTATTTATATATCTAAGCTTAGAAGAGGGCGCTTCTATAAGAAAACCCAAGTTTCAGACAATGCAATGATATCCTCAGTGACGCCATTTTTAACCATGTCATGGTTAGGTATACATTTCTAAAAAATGTCTCCCCACAATGATGATGGTGATATAAATATATGTTACCTTCCATCTTGTGTAACATGGTATTCTCATCTTTTCAGTATATAGGGTACTGAGTTGAATTTATAGATAAAAACAATTCATCAACACAATATCAAAAACACATGACCATCGAATATGTCCAGTGTATTTTAAGCACGATATTCTGGTAAATGTCCCATTTATAACATGAGGGTTTAAAGTTGGCCTAACATATATATTTGCGAAGACAAAGCCTATATACAGCGTAATAGATGGGAATATCCAACATTATTCATGACAAAGGAAGATTTCACCACCAGGGGAACATAAAAAGAATAATAAAATGATGAGAAAAGCCATTGAAAAGCGAAGGGGGATGAAGAAAATGGCGTTTCAGATTATGAAAATACCGTTAGAGATGCAAACAACGTCATAAAAGATAACACACATGCCAAATAACTTGAAAGCAAATAAATTTTCGTTGTCTGAACATTATTGAGCGCATCATATGAATAGGGTATAACGAAAACAATATGTATGTCAATATATTTTTATGATCAGCAGCTTATAGCAACATTTATATAGCCTGAAACTGAAACTTTTATATATCTAGTTTGTGAATGCTTTAAATATCCATAACAAGCGTATTTGGGTAAGATTCAGTAATTTAAAATCAAAAACCAAATTTAATCAATCATTGGGAAAATTACATAATTCTGTATAGTGGCAGTATTTCCATCATACACTTTCTAACATGCCCAAATATTATGTCCAAAAGTAGCCCCCAAACATACCCATTACACACATTAATTACATCACATAAACAAGTTAAATTTAGGAGGTTTTCCCCCAAAGTCCATGATAATCAACTACCACGTTTAGGTCCCCCTCTTTTTTTTCTAATTTTTGACAAAGCCATGCAAACTTTTTGGACATGTTCTCGTTACGTATAAATAGAAACAGAAAGTGGGCCATAAAACCGCCGAAATTTGACCCATTTCCTTAGCTATTATAAAATCGCAGACAAACCAGAAGGCATACAGGGGGAAAAGGTCAGTAATTGACCATCCCAGGCGGCTACCCAACATAAAAATACACCTGAAAAAAAAAAACGCGATTGAACCTTTAGGGCGTAATTTAGACGTTTCCTGCACACAATATACACAAGGTGTTTTTTTAAGGGCAATCCCAGTCTGGTAAAAGTGTTACCGAAATAGGTGTCAGAGCATCCCATTTGAATTCTGTTATAGAAAAGGTTAAAGGTATTCGAGACATAACCATACAAAACACCCCAAAATCTTTTTTTAGTTACAACAGGACATGGCTCCTAGAGGCGTTATAGACGTTTTCTTCATTGTATATTGGTTCCCAAACTTTTACACCCCACGTTTTTTACCTATTTATGGTATAATTAAGCTCATTATTTAGACTTTAACCTCGTATACAAACTCATTTTGTGGAATTATGAGTTTGTAAAGTGGACATTAAGCGCAGAAATTCCACAATTATACCCATCAAACATCAATACCCACACAAACCCTCAATTATATATCGTGAAATTCCTAAGTTATTACGGCAGGGAAAGTTATCAAAAGCAATAAAACTCACCATTAATAACGGGCAATTAATAGCTGAATTTGACGTGAAAATAAACGACGAGAATGCGGCGTTTACAAGAGAAAATTGTTTATCAATTTCATATTTTTTGATGCTCACCAATGAAATCGTAAAAAAAGAAAACGACCAATAACTGAAATAATAACTCTTTGTCAGTACCAAATGCTGACCAATTGCTGGTGAGCAATTTCTACGAGTTATTCCTGTAGGTCTATTACCACTGTCGCAATTGGTTGACGAAATACCCGCCAGTGGACGCTGCTCGTCGCTTTTGTGTAGGAGGGCGTTTCATAACAGGACATCAGAAAAATGTGTAATTACAGTTAAGTACTTTGATAACCCCCAACACGTTTTTAATAAAAAATATGGCCTCGCTAAACAGTAGTTATTTGGAAATTTAAATTGCAAAACATTCAATGTATATATAATCATTAGACATGTTATACATAAAGGTGTTGCAAATTATTCGAACAATGACAATCGCATTAATCTCATGATTAATGCGCATGATAATTTCATGATAATCTCATGATAATTTCAGAATCCTGAAAATAAACTGAATAGTTGGTCTATTTAAGAAACTCCCAATTTTATTATAGTTCACAATTGAAGAAAGTAAAATTCATTCCATTTTATATAAAGTGACCATGCAGTACCAAGCATATTTCAAAGATTTCAAGGCTTATCTCTTAAATGTTCAAGGACCCCCCTTATCCCCTTCTCCCCCCCCCCCCACCACGACTAAATACCACAATATTTCTCTTAAGAGTCTGACAATTTTTTATAAACAAACAAACATGCAGTTTACCACCTAGACAAAAAGTCGTCTATAGAAATTTCATGTATCAACTGGTGTTTAATGCGAATTTCAAGCATAATTCCCACTTTAAAGCGACTGGACACCCTGTATAATATTTACTATACCGTACCAACATTATTGACTAAAACATAATTTCAGTGAGTTTTGTTATCCATGTATATATGTGATGCATATATAGTATACACAGTATAAGAATATATAATTAAAAGTATAGCACATTTTCTTTAAGGATAGCCACAAAAAAGACGTATTATGAACCGCGACAAACTAAATGTATTTATTTAATTGCGCTCCAACTTAAGTGCGAGTAATTGAACTTAGTTTCGCCAAACGCTCGCCCTCCATTAATAATTCAATACCCAATTTTGGAAGTGCCATAATAAACTCAACCGCAGGTGCAATAAAATCGGCCAACAATGATACAAAACGCCTAATTCGAGAGAAAGGTTATAACCAAAAGCGTTTAATATTGTTTATTGAACCAATTGCTGCCGTTTACCAGCTCATAAATTGAAAACCCACTCCATAAATTCAACTGTTAAAAACGAATAAATTGAAACAAAGCGTCAGTTGTAGGCCTCCATTTGTATACAGAACGCTGCCAATATCATAAAAGTGAAAGTCTAGCACAGTTCTGTAATCAAGCAAATCGGTTTAATTGGTTAGAGTGCACAACGTTGCCCAAAATCTCACAGTTATAATAACATTGAGAACCTTGTAAAATGTGCGTTAAAAACCCAGCACTTTTATTAAGTGCATTTAATTGCATATATGCAGATTTTATTTAAAAGCGAATATTTCTAATATAAATAACTATGAACAAACTATACAGAATTGTATAAACACGTGACATGAGTTGTGAAATAAAGTTTTCAAGAAGTGAACATTTGGAAAATGTACAGAAATTTGATCCCAGTTGTCATAGAGTCAAACTTCATGGCACAAATAAATAAAACTCAATATACAATTTTATACCAAAAATTTAACTGCCCCTTTTAATAACAACATGCAATATTTTTAAGTTGACGTTTCATATCGCCATGTTAAATTATAAATATTCTTTCTTCCAACTTTTAAGTGGTTGCATGTGATTCATGACTATAAATATATATTCAGCAGAAAAGCTGCAAATCCATACTTAATATTCAATATGAATTTAATTATAATTGCATGCATATTAGTATATATTTTCATTATTTCAAACAATCTGAATGAAATTCATTTTAAGCATAACCCACCCACATGTATAAATTTAAGTGAAACCGCATGATTTCAACTATACAGTATTTTCAGCATGATTCGTATACATATATACTATATATATATATATATATATATGGTTGTTTCATGGGGTGAACGCGTGGGTAGATTCAAGGGAGAATTAAGGAGGGAAAAAAAAGAACATCAAGAGTTTAACAGCGATTGTATACAGCTGCAAGAAAACCTAATCAAGTTAGGGTTCACTTCCACTTGAACATTAATGAAAATTTAAATCCACTAGCAATATCATTAATATTCATTCGCACAGCCCATGCAGGCCCCTTTAACGCCATGATTAAGGAGCACAGGCACACAATGGAATCTATTTTGGGCAGGTGATATAAGGGGTGGGAAGGGGAGTTTCAACGGTGGCAATGATACGAAAAAATGATTAAGGATATATCACCACAGGGCCCAATCTTTTCCAGAAAAAAAGGCACATTAGGTGGTTGCTCGTTGAAAAAAAAAAAAAAAAACAGGCGCAAAAAGCTATTTTCTTGCCAAGGAACCTCTAAATTTGCATAAAACGCAAATAAACCACGTTCCAGCACGCTTGTTTTTCAACTTTGAATTTATATATACGAGTACATATATATATAGCGACACATGCCTTGGCATTCATCATCGGGATATCAGCTTTTATTTGCTGTAACATTTCTTTCTTTTTTTTTTTTCGTTTTCTATTAATGGACTGAAGAGGATATGCAAAAGAATAAAATAAATTTTAAGGTGTTGCGGGAGGCGAATAAATCAGAATTTCATAAGCAAGATTACGGAAAGCATATGGCATCAAAACAGAAATTTCAAGTTTCC
>JAQGBW010002437.1:0-19905 GCA_034698625.1 Julus scanicus
GGGATAAACCATCAGTAAGGGAAGGGGCCATTCCTAGGAGGAAGAGGCCGGTAGTTAATACTTACCAGTACAATTTAAGAGACAGAATTATAACTGTCCACTGGGCTGATGAATCGGAAGAACATGGATGGGAGGACAGTCAAGGAAAAGGTCCCAGTAAAACAATTGGGAATCTGCTTAATGAGGGTGCACATAGAGATCTTAGTACGAAGGAGCGAGAGCTACTCCTCAAGTACCAAGATGGAGTACCAAGCAAGAGACTTGGACCCGTGGTAGAAATGGCTGGTCCACCAGGATACTCAGTTGAGTCCAAGGAAGGACCAGGCCTCTGGCCGCCTGCTGAGGATGGGTCAGTGCCCGCTACAAAGAAATTAGACCTGTGGAGAATTTAATCATTCAATTACGGAAGTACACATTAACACCGAGAGAGGTAAAATTGATCAAAGAGTATGTGGGAGCCTGTGCTGCCTACAATCATGCCTATTAGGATGTTGGGAGGAGTCAGGTGAAGCTATGTGCCGAATTTGTGGAATAAGGACTTGAGTCAGAATATAGTTCAGGGACCTTAGTTTGAATGCCCAGTGAAAGCTCATAACAGTGTGCATCGAAGCGTGCATTCTTAACTAGGCTTTTGGAGAAATCCCTTAGTGTGCTAAACCTTTCAATATTCAGCAGGGTAAAGTTTTGGTTAAATTCCCAGAATTGCAGTATTATGTATACCTTTGTGCACAGGTTATATAATTGGATGCAAGTTTTCTATTTTCAGTTCTAAGCAAACATTGTGAGGCTGACGGAGGTGTCAGTATCTATGGCTGGTGTCATGAGGGCACGATAAAGGGGCAGAGGTAGATGTGCTCCAGTGAGGGGCTGAGGAGATTCAGTAGTTTGCCGAACATGGTGTCAAGAATCTTGTGCAGTCTAATGGATATGTGCACAAGAAGAAGTGACAACCATGTGTGCAAGGGTAGTTGTACCACAGCTGAAGTCAGGGGGATTTTTGACTGGTGGACAATGAGCACAAAGTAAATGTCCTGGTGCTTACCTTCAGTGGGTATAAAAGGTCTAATGAGGGAGGGACCAGAGGCAGTGAGGTGTAACAATTAAGCAGTGTATACTGCCAGTCACTTTAAGATAAAACTGTTAAATGATAATACTCCATGAAGAAGGTAGATTGAATAAACTGGACAAGTTCCAATCACTACCTTTAGTAAACAGATTTAAACAGTCCAATTTCAGCTTTTAGCAGAAATAAATGTCTTTAACATCTTATTCATAATTGTATTAGGTTTCTGTCTTGTACACTTTTGGTTATTGTAATTAATTGTGCAAAGAGTAAAGAATTTCAAAATTGTGGGTAGCCACATTAAAAAGACAGGCAAAATTGTTAGGCCCAGGATCTGGTGAAGAAGATGGCCAAGAAAGAAAAAACGCCTGAGGTGAAAATACTGGACTTTGAACCAGCCTGTCACACCTATGCAGTTACAGACTGGGAGGATGTTGCTGAGGAGAAAGTCCATGGCAGGAGTCAAGCCCTACATTAATGTCGCAGCCCAGCCTGGAAGGAGGGACGAGAACACCTATGTGATTATGTGGACAGTGGCTACAGGAACAAGTCATGTCAAGCAATATATCAACACCCGAGAAGGATAGTTAAGATAAAAGATGACCACAGCAATACAAGTCCAACTAGTGCCAGCAGTGCCAGAGTACCGAGAGGTACTCGAGGACCAGCCAGACACCGATGTGATAAATGCCGATGTTAAAGCTTAAACAATTTAGTTGAATTTATCTTCTGTTTGTTCTCTTATTATGTTTTGCTTTTGCTATTTTGCCTTTATTGTGTGTTAATAATTGATGTATTGTACCCAAAGTGTTTACCCTTTAGCATGTTTAGACTTACAGGGCTAGGAGTGTACCAGTAGCTAGCCCATCCATTGGTAGTGAATCGGAGCATTGTGGGCTTACGATTTACTTTTAAGGGGGGAGTAATGTATTGATCAGGCCAAGGTTAAGGAGGACTAATTGGTGTTTGGTACCGAATCACTGATTGATTCTCCAAGAGACAGAGGCCTAGACACTGTTGGTTGCTGAAGTGCCCGCAAAAGGAGGGTACAGTTGCCCATGTAAGGAGGGGAGCAGCATCAGTGGTTCGCGCCCGCTGAGTTCTAAGTGCTCCGAAAATACACCGAGGAAACCCCTGAAAACGTTCCCCACTGAAGAAGGGTAACCTCAGCCTAGCAACGAAACAAGGAATACAGGGGTGACTCAGGCAGAGCATTGCAACCTACGTTGTCTGGCCAGTCAAGCAAGCCTCTGCAATTAGAACCATATATGGTCCTGCGGAACACACATGGGGCTGAAGGGGGTGACAAGGGATAATTCACTGGCCATTAATAAACGTTCACTAATTGGCTTGTCAGCCATAACTCTTAAGTTAATAGCTAAAAGCACTCAGCACGAGAAAACATCCCTCACCCACACTCTCCCACACAAGCCCGTCATCCTGAGATTGGTTTGACCAAATATGGTCTTAGTGGAAGCTGATGAGAGCCATGTCACGTGGGAGAAGGATCAGAATATAAGGAGGGACAACCCAGCAACAAAGCAGTTCTGGAGGAGACTTAAAGCAAAGTTCAGTGTCAGAGTGTGGAGTCGTGTCAGAATTAACAGTGTGGTGTGGGGTTTTGAGTGGAGGGAGCCTCCACGAGGGAGCAGCAGAGGCCGGAGGCCGAGACCAGGGAGCCCAACAACAACTTGGATGGTAAGGCTACTGGGATATTTTAGAGAAGTTGTTAGAGTAGCTAGGCCCTTGGTTGTATTGATGTTGATGTTTTGCCCTTGATTAAATTGTGTTGCGACTTACCTGCTGACTTGTGTGAATACCTGCTGGGGTTGGGGAAAGTGCCATGAAGTTTTTAGATACCTTAGGGATGCCAACCCAAAACACCTTCGGGGAGCAGACACGCTATAGGCAATTCTGAACTGATTAATGTGTTGAACCCGGACGACCCTTTTAAGGTAGGGGGTTGGGTAACGTGTTAATGAATCAATGATTACTGTTTACCTGCCTGTATCAAATTAATGTTCGTTTTATCTGCAATTCTTTAAAACAAACCGGTATTTTCCTTAATGTTGGAAATTGACACCTACTTCTTAAAAAATTGTCATACTCTGTTTATTGATGCAGCTCTCATTCCTATAATTTTTATTGTATTTTAGATCTTTATATCTATTTGCCTGATGAAGTCTTACTATAAGACGAAACGTTGCACCAATTAAAGGATACTTTAATAAACTAAGCCGATCTCTCTCTTCTACACGTCTCATACTATTTCATTGTTTCTGGATAAGTGTACTTTCTTTTAGAAGTCTAGCTCTAAGGCGAGATTCATTAGCTAGTACTTTACTTAAATTCTAATTAATCTGGTGACGGAAAGGCTTCACCGTGTTACGGCTTTTCGACGCAATGGCGCCATAAGGTTCACTAAAAAAGGCATTAATTTTTCTAGGGAGACCTTTTTTGAACGGAATAGACAAAAACTGTTTGTTCAGTTCATTCCTGCCTTGCTTTAGCGTGCTTCTATGGTGTAGGATTTTATTCTTAATTTTCAAAATGAAATTAAACAGGATAATTTATTTTTAAACTAGTAATAATTTAGTCATATAAAAAGGTGTTCTACTCCTTTATTTGCAGCAACATGGGACCAACGAATCCCCACAGACTTTAAACAATGGTTGCCATTCTTGCGTACATTGCAACTAACCAATCAATGCAATTTTTATCTAGGCACATCAAACACAATAAAATCAATAAATTTTAATTAGCTTCACATATTTTTTCATCACAAAATCAAAAAAGCTTTCACATCCCACATTAATGTGCCCCAGCAAAATCAGACAAACCATAAAAGCATCATGATTCCAAACACCTTCAAAAATCAATCACCATCACTGCCACACTTTAAAAGGCTTACCGCCCAAGAAAAACAACACCTCCTGTACACGGGTTACATCGACCCATCACTTTAATGTAACACACATGGTTACACAACCGTAAAACATTAAAACCATACAAATAACACTCTAATGCAGTACTTCTTACATACCTTTAAAGCAATGTCACACACACAAATTAGCACCAAATTAGATTTACCAAGTGAAAGGCACTACCAGAAAAGCAACACAAGAGACCAGTTAACAGAAATTTACCACTACTCTACCATTCCAAGAACCAACTCACCAAAACACACGCTACCATCCCAAATAGTCAGCAATTTAATTCCTTAAGGCCCCTGCACATTTGAACAATACGTTACGTTATGTCGCCTATGTTCTGCTATGCTATGCTATATAACGTCAACACCCTACACATTTCTATGTTGGCTTATTTCTGACATAGCTTGCAGCGCTATGTTTGTAAGTATATTTTTTGCCCTTTCTTGCTCTTTTTGTGCTATTCTGATATTTCTTGCATGCTCTCTTGCTCTTTCTGTGCTATTTGGCGCTTGGCTTCTTTCATCTACTTCCCATTGGTCGGAAAAATTCAGTCGGCCATTTTCACCTCTCTTTCCATTAATCGGATAGAAACTGTTTCAATTTCTTAATTTGTCCTTATGTTTCCTTATGTTTTCTTATGCGTGTCGAAATCATCTGCTAGTGACGTCAAAACAACATAGCATAACAAAGCATAGCATAACGTTCAAATGTGCAGAGGCTTTTATGCCTAAACCGCCATATGGCGGGTAGCTAACGCCTCCTGGCGGCTAGTTTTGAAAAGCTACGGCATTGCCTGTCTGAGGCAGCAGATTTGTGTTGTACGCATTGCAGGCTTCTGTTACAAGGGGGCTTAAATAAGATCTGAAGAGTGAGGTGAAGTCATTTTCCCAGGTAACTTATACCCTCATCAAGATATATGTAGATGATGTGTTCGTCATTATGAAACCTGAGCAAATCGATGAGTACAAGCACAAAATGGAGGCCTTCCATCCTAGGGTTTCATTCACAATGGAGCTTAAAAAGCATAAGGCGTTAAGCTTCCTAACTGTTCAGGTGATATGCGGTGAGAAAGGGAGCATTAACACGGAATGCTACAAAAAGCCCTTAAATTCAGGTAAATACCTTGACTACCTTTATACCATGACGTTAAACACAAGAGAGCAGTTGTGAGATCTATACTCCAACAGGCCATTGACCTCACCTCGCGAGCTGAAGCCAGAGAGCGCATTGTAAAGGAAAATTTTGAAATCCTAAAGAGGAATAATTATCCGGTAGTTTATTTTAAAAATCTTGAAACGTTATCTGTCGATACCCTTTAAGCAGAGCTTACCTGCTAGAATTAATTCTGTGATCAGTAAATTTGATGGAATGGTAGCATCAAAAAGTCGCAACACAGTCAAATCCTTTATCCTTCCCTAAAAGACCGGCTTCCCGTTAGGGCCTATAGCTAAATAGTGTACGAGATTCCGTGTGGTACATGTGACTGTGTATATTGGGAAAACTAAAAATGCACTTAGTAAAAGGGTTAAACAGCACCAGTTAGACGTGCGCAACAAATGGGTTGCTAATAGTTCGTAGGCCATCCATGTGTGGAGTAAGAGCCTGAGCCATGTGATAAACTGGGAAAGGAGTAGGGTTATTATGGGCGAACCACAGCTTGGAGCGAGGTTGTTGAAGGAAAGTGTTTGTGTACACAATAACCCAAAATCTATGAGTTTGGCCATCCACCGGGGTGCCATCCTTACAAAATATCAGGAAGTTCTAAAAGAGGAACATAGGAAACCGCCATCAAGAATTAATAATGGAACACAGTCCAGGAACCGTCCATACGGTGGGCATCAACATAATACGGCCCTAGAAAAACCCTTTGACCTTTTCAAACAATATTGCTCCGGCACAGGGTAGGGTCCTAGCTGCTGTGAGGGTCGTAGCTCGCGAAAGTCTAAAGGAGATGCCAACACGCGAGTTCAAAATAACCAAAACTTGTTTATTAACTTACAACTTAAAATTACGCGAAACAAAAGCACGCGGGCAGCAAATCGCTAACCCCGAAACGAACAGAAAAGAACGGGTGGTTGCACCACCAACTCCAGTGTCCAATCCGGACCACTGGCAAACCCGAACTGCCCTCTCAGCACTCTCGAGCTTCCCAGCAAACCTTGCAAGGAATGCTGGTCAGCTTGAGAATGCCAAGAGGGTTACAACCCTTGACCCAGGTACTCTAGGAATTCGGGCGCCAACACCTTTGGCCCCAAATTCCACATCCCCCTCCTTAGGAATGCCCACTCCTGAAAGTATCAACTAAATCATAAAAAAAATTATACAAATTTTCAAAAAAACAAACAATCCAAAACAAAAACAACAACCAGTACGGGCTTCATGCTCTCTTTACTGCGGCCGACGCTCCTAAAGGACCACAACAC
Source organism: Julus scanicus (assembly GCA_034698625.1). NCBI lineage: Eukaryota > Metazoa > Arthropoda > Diplopoda > Julida > Julidae > Julus > Julus scanicus. The sequence continues at coordinate 6,420 of JAQGBW010002437.1, forward strand.
CTCGATCCGCGGCTGTCTCTTCTTTCATCCCCCCCATAACTCATTGTTTTGACAACTTTATTTCTTGGAGGTCCAAAGACCTCCAAACTAGTGACCTAAGCGTTTCTTTAAAGACTTCTTCTTTAACATCAGTATCATATTGACATCCTGTGAAACATTTGAACTGTGAGTAGCCATTGTGGCCACTTTTGCACACAAAATCTCCCTCAGACTGCAATAATAACAATGACGAACTTTTTCACGACATTACCATGTGCCTGCAAACCCTAATTCTCTCACAAAAACGCTCCTACTTCTTTTTGCAACACTGTCCACTGTTTTCACACGTTTTTTTTTTTTTGTCTTCTATGCAATTTTTGTCCATCCTTTGCACCCCACTCACATTCTTTTGTGCTCCACATGTGTAGTGCGCCATTTTTTCGCCCTTCATCTTGTTTTTGGCGGAAATTTTGTTTTTGCAGACGTGTTTATGGTTCTGCCATTTCCTGTGCACCGAAACTTTTGTTACCGAGGAATTTGTTCCACGTTATTTTTTCGCATTTTTGCCCCTCCATTTGTGTTGTCTGCAATTGGCAAATACTAATTTCGGAAATACTCAACTCCGTGCATTCTATTTGTCCTTGCTACTATCTAATAAACTCACACATCAACATTTTTTTTCTAAGCAGCTTTATGTTGGTGCTGAAAACTACCATCTTTTTGCTTCGCACCTCCTGTTCCACCTGCCAGTGAATTTGTTACCGGGCATTAAAATTGTTCCAGAACAAGTCAAGTGTGTTTTTCGTCCACTAATAGGTATTGAGTTTTTGGTTTTTACATCACTACTTCTGACAATTTTTCACTATATTTTACATTGCAATTAATTACAATTTTTTTAATCATAATTAACCCCTTTTTTATGACAACAACATGGCGGAGCAGGACACTCTTATATTTGATTTTTTGGTTTCCGGTATTAAGGCAAATGTGGACGAGCCTAACCCATCCTCTCAGCCTGCTCCTGAAGTTAACAATGTCGCGTTCCGCCCCCCACCATTATGGCCTCAGCACATTGAGGCTTAGTTTGTCAAGCATGAGGCCAGCATTAAGACCAACCGCGTCACCTATGACTCTGGTAAGTTCCATGCAGCCGTGTCCGCTCTGGATCACAACGCGATCAACAGTCTCATGGATTTGCTCAACGCCCCACCTCCCCAGACCAGTTACGAGGCACTTAAGCAACGGCTTCGGAAGATGTATGGACCGTTTGAGTATGCCAAATTGAACAATGTCCTTTCCGACATGACCATGGGCGATTCCAAACCCTCTGTTTTTCTGTCGCGCCAGCGGTCTCAGGCATCTACGGTCGGGGTCACGGACAGCACAGTGTGCCACCTCTGGTTACAGCGCCTGCCTACGAGTGTGCAGATGGCACTGTTGTGCGTAAATGTACGCGGTAGTGTGGCGTGATTTGTGGCTCAGTAAATCCCCGCTAGGGGTCTTTCCCATTTATAAAGAAATCCTTGACACCCAGTAGTCCCTAGTAAACTGAAAATATATAGGAAGGTAAACAGGGAAATGAATGAATTGGTTGAATGATTGATTTGTACATTTTGATTAATTTGAATTCCCCCCCATTGTATGTTTCCTTACCTGGCATCTATTTTTGGTTTAGTCAGACCAGATAACCCTGAAGGGGTTATCAACCTGGGCGGCCATGTTGTTTTTCTGTAACACACTTGTAAATGTCATTGCCCTGAACGGACGTCAATGTTTTTCGTTTTCACTATACAAACGAAAAATAAAATTGGAGAATTTAATTTAACAACTATAGTCGAGTTGATTTTTCTAAATCTATAACTATAATGAATCCCTGTGATTCAAAATGGGACCATTTTAAACAACAACAACAACAATCCTCTGAATATTGACGTTCCTGCAACAAGAGTGGATCGTCAGTACCAACAATAACAATGGTAGCACAGCATGGTTAAAGTCACGGAGAATTTTCCCACTGCAAGTGCCACGCCCGGAGGATGTGTTTTTTTTAACTGGTTGCTGTTTTTCGACAATTGTTTTCGCCGACGCTCGTTCAAGACTAACAATACTCGTGGACGGGGAAAGTTGGTGTGCAAATTATCGATATTTGGGGCCAGTGCTTTACTCCAACACTGCCGTTTTTCTTTTTTTTTTGGAAAACGCCGCACTAAAATTGAAGAAAATCACGGTCACGAACGACAAAAATATCCGTGATTTTTTCTTTTGATGTTTTGCCGTCGTTTGTATGGTGTTTGCCGACGGAAACGCCCGCCTATGATTGTGTTTTTTGTTGTTTCCGAAAACGAAAACACGAAAAGCATGGATTTTTTGCCTATGCCCACCGCGGGAGGTTTTTCCCATGATTGGTGCCCACTGCGGGAGGTTTTTTCAAGAACGACCGTATTCGGCAATTGTCGATTGCCGAACGCGCACCATAGTCCGCTAACTATAAAAGGACAGTAATTATGACGGCAATTATGCATCAGAGTCAAGGTAGGCATTGGAATTTTTCATTGCGGGACGATAATTGGAATTTTGACTCCTGTATTCTGGTTTTGTTTTTGGAGAACGCCTGTCCATTATTGACTTAGTGCCGCTCGCCAATTAAAAGACGTTTTTCCCGTGATAACTATTGACAGTTTCACGGACGTTTTCTTGAATTTTTTTTGGGCCCGCCCAGATCATTTTTTAATTTGCGGTTCGTGTATTTGATGAGGCCCCGCCGAGGGTTTCGACGCGGCTAATTAAAAGGGTTATTCAACGACGGCCGTTATTTGTGTTGTGGGTAATATGCATGCCGATAGGAAATCTCAACGTGTTTTGGAAATTTTATCGCCAATCAGGGATCGCGGGCGGTGTAACGACCTTATTTGTCGTCGCATGATTCTATTTATGAGCAGCTGATCACAAAAACGAACATAAGAAGATTAAACGAAAATAAAATAATAACATTGAAGTCAAATAAAGAAAAAAAACACGGGATTAGATGACTAAAGTTACTCGGGTTTTTTTTCGACGTGGACCACCTATAGGCCACGGACTTTAATGATGACGCGGAATTTCAACACTCATCTACGAAATTGATTCGACGTTAGAAAGCCAACGTATTCCAATAAAATTATATGTCTGAAGAGACTCAGCCTGAACACCAATGATTTTTGAACAAGTGCCATGATCTTTTGTGTATATGTGCATGTGTCACTCAACGCGTTTTTGATATGCCACGTTAATTTAATTTGGTGGCACATATTTAGAACAAAAACATATAAGATTAACTAGAACGGCCGTGTTAATTGTGCCTTTTTTTTAGTGTGGATTTGACGGTCGTGGGTTTATGCCCTAGGTGGTTATTTCAGATTATGCAATAGTCTAGGTTTATATTTGCATGTTAATAAGTGTCAAATTTTGTTTGATTCGAAGTTCATGTAGATAACTGACTTTTTCCATGAATGGTTACGTTAATTGTTTCCAACATGTGCTTTAAGTAACAGAGTGTCTTGGAACTCGTGTATATCCATAACGAGTTATGGGGTGGAAATCGGTATTTTGATATTGATTCCTTATTGGTGTGAGCTTCATCATTTGTGCATATTAAGTAGAATTGCCATGTTTGTTGAAACTATAATTACTTATAGCATTTTAGGGCCGATCGGGGTTTTAGTTTTTAGGCTAGTTTGTATCCCAGGGTGGATATGCCCCGATTGTTAGAAGAGAGACCTCAGTCCTCATCGTTTCGTGCAAAAGGCCGCACGAGACAACACACAAAACGGTCATCACCGTGAGTCACCCCCCCCCACAAAAGCGAGAATGTTCGCCGAGGGGGGATCGGAGCTTCGATATCCACGATATTCTTCGATGGCGTCGTTCCTTTGGGCTTGGACATAGTCCCTGTGATTCAAAATAGGCCAATTCAAACAACAACAACAACAATCCTCTGAATATTGACGTTCCTGCAACAAGAGTGGATCGTCAGTACCAGCAATAACAGGCACTAGCACCTTTCCACACTTCTAAGCTGGAGGACCTGGCACGCATGACTGACCATGTGTTTGACACCTCCACATTATTACCTCAGGCTGTCCACCAGATTTCGCCATCTCCTCCTACTTAGGGCCCCACTCCGCAGACAAAGCCACATCTAGAGCTGGCGGTCAGTATGCTGATGCACCAAATAGCCGCTATGAGCACCCGTATGAAACAGATGGAGACACGGTCCAACAGCTCTGCTACCCAACGTCAGAGCCGCTCTCAATCATGTGGTCCTCGTGGTACTTCACGCTCCCGTTATGTATCAACACCAGCTGATTCATCGGTATGTTGTTACTACACTAACTTCAGTGATCACCCAAGACGCTGCAACCTACCTTGCACCTTTAAGTCCTTGAAAAACTAACAGGGCGTCCACAGGAAGTAGACACCTTTGGCAGAAGGCCTTCCTGTCGTCTTTTCGTCTCCGATCAGTCTTTGGGCTTACCATTTCTCGTCGATACAGGCGCAGATGTATCAGTCCTTCCGCTTTCATCCACACAACGTCGAGCCCCCGATCAACTTGTCCTCTGCGCTGCCAATGGCACCTCCATCTTAACTTATGGCGAGCGCACTCTCATGCTTAACCTCGGCCTTAAACGCGTATTTCGCTAGGACTTCCTCATCGCCGACATCGATAAGCTGATTTCCTTAACCACTTAGTGCTGTTGGTCGATATCCACTCACGCTTCCTTATCGACCGAGAAAATCAACGATCTGTCGTGGCCTTCGCGTTGTCCATGGCCATTCTTGGCATTAAACGCTCCTCGCATTGTTCCCTGCCATTACCACACCGCGTTTACCAATTCTCATTGAACACTAGGTCGAGCACATCGTACAAACTTTAGGCCCTCCGGTTTTCGCTAAGTCCCGTCGCCTAGCCCCGGACCGCTGGGCCATCGCCAAGGCCAAATTCAAATTAATGCTATATCAAGGCATTTGCCACCCATCGGAATGCCGATAGGCTAGCCCACTCCACATGGTTCCTAAAAAGACAGGTGGATGGCGCCCTTGTGGTGATTACCGGCGCCTCATTGCAGCCACCGTGGCGGATCGATACCATGTTCCGCACATCCAGGATTGCGCTCAGCGCCTTGCAGGTTGCAAACTATTTTTAACCATCGACCTGGTGAAGGCCTTTAACCAAATTCCTGTCACTCAAGAAGACACCCATAAGGCTGCTGTCATTACACCGTTTGGTTTGTTTGAATTCCCACGGATGATATTCGGACTCCGCAATGCTGCTCAAACCTTTCAATGCTTCATCGACAGCATATTGCGTGATCTGGATTTCTGCTACACCTATCTCGACGATGTCCTGGTGGCATCCCGCGACAAGGAACAACACGCCGAGCACTTGAGGCTGCTTTTCGAATGTCTCTGTGCTCATGAAGTCCTCATCAACCCCAAAAAATGTGACTTCGCTAAAACTTCAGTCACCTTTTTGGGCTTTTTGTTCAATGCGGATGGCCTTACCCCTCTTGCAACCAAGGTGGCCGCCATTAACGACTTCCCTACACCCTGTACGGTTGTTCAACTCCTACAGTTCTTTAGCATGGTTAATATTTACTGCCAATTTCTTCCCCATACTGCCCACGCACAATCCTAACTAACTTCAATATTACCAAAGGGTCATAAGAAGAACGACAAGACCCCCTTAGAGTGGACACCCTCTTCTCGTGCAGCATTCCTCCTATGCAAACAGCAACTTTGCGCAGCAACAACCTTTGCACATCCGCTTCCTGATGCCAAGCTTGCGCTCATGGTCGATGCTTTAGACTTCATTATGGGTGCTGCACTCCATCAGCTCGTGGAAGGCATCTATCAGCCACTTGCCTTTTTCTCTAAGAAGTTTAGCGATTCACAACGCAGCTACAGCACATACGACCGGGAACTTTAGGCAGCTTACTCGTCCGTCAAGCCTTTCCGACACATGCCTGAGGCGAGAGATTTCGTCATATTCACTGACCACAAGCCATTAACTTTTGCTCTGCAAAAGGTCCCTATTGGAGTTCCTGGCTCAATTCACCTCGGACATCCGCCACGTGTCCGGCGCCGAAAACACCGTTGCCGATGCCTTGACTCGCATCGAGGAAACGACACCGAGCTTGTTGCTTGGCTTAATGGTGGCACTATAGGCCTTCGACTGTTTCGCGTCACACTTCCCACTCCAGCTTCCTGTACCCTGGTATGTGACACTTTGACAGCCTAACCCCGGCCTTGGATACCCCAGCTGTTTCGACAGCAGGTATTCCAGGCCCTTCACAACCTCGCTCATCCTGGCCGTCGTGCATCAGTTAAACTTATCTCCTCTCGCATTGTAATTTTCCGTGATTGCTCCATGTTCCTTGCTCCATCCCATTTGGGGGATTGTGTGTGTGACATTGCTTAGGGGGTATGTATACATGTACTGCTTTATTTGCATGGTTTTAGTGTTTTACGGTTGTGTAACCATGTGTGTTACATTTTAGTGATGGGTCGATGTAACCCGTGTACAGGAGGTGTTGTTTTCCTTGGGCTGTGAGCCTTTCAAGTTTTGGCAGTGATGGTGATTAATTTTTGAAGGTGTTTGGAATCATGATGCTTTTATGTTATGTCTGATTTTTTTGGGGCATATTAATGTTGGATGTAAAAGCTTATTTGATTTTGCGATAAAAAAATTTGTGAAGCTTATTGAAATTTATTGATTTTATCGTGTTTGATGTGCCTAGATATAAAAATTGCATTGATTGGTTAGTTGCAATGTACACAAGAATGGCAATGGTTGTTTGAAAAGTGTGTGGTGATTTGTTGATCCCACGTTGGTTTAGTTTTTATTTGTGGCTTTTTTCCTTTTGCTAGATTATAGTTGTTTGTATTGGCCCAAGAAAGTCCGAATGGACCAAATGTTGCAGCGAATAAAGGATTAGAACATCTTTATATATGACTGAATTACTTATGAATACTTATGATGGATACTTACTACAGTCAAGAAGATGTTATCGACATAAGGGGATAATTATTCCTACGGAAGATTGCAATGTTGTCGGTATGGATCCGTTCCCTAGATTCAGCCTGCGAGGTCAGCCTTATGGCTTGGTTAAGCACGGATCTAACCACACTGCGTTTGTGCTTGATGTCATGGTACGAATTGAAATCAAGGTTTCCACCCGAATTTGTGTGCTTTTTAGAATACTCAGTGTGGATATTGCCATCATTGCCCCTGATAGCAAGCACATTAAGGAAACTTAACTTTGCGTTGTCTTTAAGTTCTATGGTAAACTTTAATCTCGGGTGGAAACTTTCATTTTGCATTTGTATTCACTGATATTCTCGGATCTCACCGCAAAGATGTCATCCACATATCTTTTCAGGAAGAACGGAGTTACACGGGAGAAGGATCTGACTTTATTCTCTAATTCCTCCATTACAAGATTAGTCACGATAGCAGAGATGGGGGACCCCATTGCTACTCCAAATATCTGCCAGAAAGTTTAACTTTAAACTCGAAAAGCGTTGAGTTTAGAAGTCTTACTTAGAAATTTTTGTGATTTCATACCATTTTTCCTCCACAATGGTCTTAATTCTTTTTAACGGGGTATTCGTATATAAAGAGCACACATCAAACATGACCATGACTTCTTCCTCCGGCACTCAAAACTTCTGCATTACGCTGGCAAATTCAAATAAGATCTGAATGTGCGTGTCTGCTTTTATAGTTTTCTGCCCAAGAATATCAGCATAGAATTTTTAAAAGGTTATACGAGGAGGGTCCTGTGAATGCCACAATAAGGTGCAACAAAATTTTGTGGGTTTTGGAAAGGCCATAAATTATGGGGGTTACCCTATTGTTACATACCAATTTGTTATATTCTCTAACAGAAATTTGATCGCAGTCACGCCAGTTCTTAACTATTTGATTAACTTGGTTTTTATTCTTTACCAAGGGAAGGATGGGAGTTGCGTATACGTATCCGGGTCATCTAATATAGTGAGCATTTTTTCCTCATATACTCGCTTAGGCATAGCTACCAGTTTATTAACTTTATCAGCTCTAACGAACGTGAGTGTATCCCTGGTGTCAGCAAAGAATTTCCTAACTTCAGCTACTGATACACCAAGTATGAGCTGGAAATTGAAGCCATTAGGGGGTTTTCTGTAAAAATTCTTTAGGGAGTCGACCAGTTTTTCATGCAATAAATCAATTTCTACATTAGATAAACTAAACCAATTGGCTTCAAAACATGCAAGCATTTCCACTATGTCAAGGTGCTCGCCAAAGGCAAACTTCGGACTCAATGCCAGGAACTTCTCGATATTGTGTAGGAGCATTCCATCAGTTAAATCTTTGATCCAATAGTCAACGTCAATGTTGATTTCTCGTCCCTCTTCTCTCTGCAAATGCTGAAATTTGTCCGTCAACCGAAAATTTTGTATTTTGTATTTCTGTTCGCAAATTAGTTTGACCTGATCCACTATGAAATTACACGAGTTGCAGGGGATAACAGAAGAAATTTTACCCCAATGGTAGTCAATTTTGTTGCTAATCAACCTGATTTTTTCACCAAACGTTTTAATGGTAATGGTAAAGTTCTTCCAATCGAATTCGCTGCAATTAAGGATATAGTCCGGATTGTTACCGATGAGGGTTGATCGGAGACCAAACGGGATGTTGTTGGTGGCAATCTAGGGAACGGATTCTTACCGAGAACATTGCAATTTTCCAAAGGAATAATTATCTCCTTAATTTTATCTTTAAAATCAAGAATGAAATTTACACCGTATAAGCACGCTGACCTAAAGTAGGAATGAACCGAACAAGCAATTTTTGTCTATTTTGTTTAAAAAAGGCCTTCCCAAGAAAATCAATGCCTTTATTAGTGAACATAATTGTGCTATTGCGTCGAAAAGCCATAAACCGGTGAAGTCTTACCTTCCTACTCTTAAAGACCCTATCCCTGCAACCGCTGTTGTGAGATCGCATACCAAATTCCCTGTAGTTCATGCAATTTCACATATGTGGGGCGAACCAAGAATACCCTTGGGAAGAGGATTAAACAACATCAATATGATGTATGAAATAGAAAAGTAGCTAGCAGCTCCATTGCTAATCATGTTTTATGTGAGTGCTCCGATCAAAAGATTAACTGGAATTTAAGCAAAGTACTAGCTAACGAACCTTGCCTTAGAGCTAGACTTCTAAAAGAAAGTATACTTATCCAGAAACAACCGAATAGTATAAACTTAGCTATTCACTGTGGACATATCCTCTTTAAATACATTGGCATCCTGGAGAGGGTTAACATTGCTGGGGCACACTGGGGAGTTATAGGGGCGGGAAAAACACAAATCCCTCGCTCCAGAAAAATGGGTGGTGCCACCACTAGTAATCTTATAATAAATCCTGTGACTTGCCCGAACAACATTTTCCAGGATGATAGATTCGTGCCACCTGCAAACAATAATGGAAATACAATCAGAAACAGAAATAATAGTAGTTTCAAACCTAAATGTGTGAGGATAAAAAATACAAAAAAACACCACCCTTTCCTTTGATAAGCACTGTATTCGCCACCACAAATAGAGGTAACATTTCACATAACAGTAATCGACGGCATACCCCCTTGTTTTCCTCGACAGCCCACTCTATACACTTAACCCCCTTCCCTGTATTTCCATTTAGACCCCCTCCCTCCCTCATTTCTCTTGCCACAACCCCTCTATTCAAAACCTCCCTATCAGAACAGGATCAATAGTGACATTTAACAATACTTCCTAATATCAAAACAACCCCACTATGTTTTGATCCCACAAATGAATTCTGATAAGGGGTCGCCATTGCCAGATGTACCACGCACCGTGTATGGTTGGCAGCATTACAGCACATTTGGACGTGACCTGCAAGTGTCTGTAATTTAACATGCAAAGGACTCTGTCAACTGACATGGGTGAAGCGCCCTGTTTACACACGGCCACTAATTTCATGAAAGTGACGTCAGAACGTCCAATGTCGCATCAGTGCCATCGTGTGAACGGCTGAGGACACAGACGTCGCGGCATTGATTCGGCGATGTCGCATATCAAAAATTTTAGATATTTGAAGCAGACGGCACGGCACTAGCGCCGATTATCATCATGTTAACGGCCATTTTAGCGGAATCAAGGCGGGATTTAGTCGCTTAAGAGCAGTCAATACACGTGCGTCGTTTTAAACCTTTTTATTTATCAATTAAAATTAATTTAAAATTTATTTTGAAATAGTGTTCGACTTGCATTTGATATTCTTAAGTGCCGGGAAGAATATCATCGACATCCCATGTTTGTGGGACAAACATCAAACGGATTATAAAAACGGGAAAATGCCGAAGCTAAATTTTTGCTTGTCTGTGGATTATACGGCATAAAATATTTGCGATAGAAAATTCTAGAAAACCATAAGTACAACAAAATATTTATAAAAATTAAAAAATAAGGAAAAATGGTTGATGAGCAGACGAAAAGGTGCGCCATGTCATTTTCCTGATACCCAAAACGCGACATCTCAGTAGCATCGTGGGAACAGGAAAATGCTGGGGTAGCAAATGTCTTGACATTTCGCAATGCCAGTGTCATGACATTAGTGGCATCATGTAAACAGGGCTTTAATATTTATTTCTCTCATTGTCACTGTGTTGTTTATCGACTGGACTTGTAACAATTGGAGTTGTTTGATGGTAGTTAATGCCGCAATAGTCAAGATATAAGCTTATCTATTGAATTTGCTTTTCAGCACCGCAATATGAGCCTGCAGAGAGCCCACACGATGAAACCTCACACCGAAGTACGTCCAGGAGTCCACCACCTCAAGAGGGGTCCTCCCCTAGTAGAATGCTTGGTTCGGTGGTTTGCCACGCTTTCAGCTAAAGATTAGGATCTTTGATTTACCCATGTTAAGCTCAAGGTAGTTGAACTGCATGTATTTGTGTAGTGCAGTGAGAGCCCTTCTGAGAGGTTGATGGGTAGGTGTGAGGAGAAGAACATCATCAGCATATATAAGGCAATTAATAAACACTCCGTCCACTAGGCAGCCTCTTGACCTTAGAAGATATTGTGAGGGTCGTAGAGCATAAAGTCCCGATGAAAAACGCCGAACACGCGAGTTAAACATAAACCGAAGCTTGTTTATTGCTTACATAAAAACATAAGTACAAACTTTAACTTAAACACGCGGGCATCAACTCAATAGCCCCAAATAAGAAAAACCGAAAAGAACGGGTGGGTGCACCTCCAGACCCAGCGCCCAACTCGGACGACCGGTAAGCCCGAAAATGTCAGGCAGGCTACAACCTTCGACCTAGGAATTCGGGCGCCAACACCTTTGGCCCCGAATTCCACATCCCGTCCCTTAGGGATGTCCACTCCTGTGGATATCAACAATAAAACCAAAAAACATTACAATTTTGATATAAAAAACTAGCAAAATTTTAATCAAAACAAAAAAAATTTCATAAACAATTCACTCATTTCCGGTCTTGTCTACTCCTACTGCTGTCGACCTTCCCAAAGAACCATTGCCCCTTAATTTGTGGCTGCCTCCAACCTCATTCTTCTCAATCGAGCCCTTTCACGCCGGCGACGACATTCGATTGACGAATTTAATCCTCTTGGCGGCAAATCTCGGCGTTCTCCCAATGATCTGTCATCGGTAACGTCCTCCGACTCGGACGATAGTTCGACGATGCGAACACCCGCCGGCCTATCTTCTCGAAAGCTCGGCCCGGGTGGACGCTGAAATCCTGCATTCAATTCATCTGCCAGCTCCCTGTCCAAATCCTCTGCTGGCGGCGGATTAGGATAAACCGGCCGCTCAGCACTGGGACGCCTCTGGCTTCGAGGAGTCCACAGACGCCGAACAAAACGTCCTCCCCGCCGTTGCCGCCAAACCGGCCTGTCTCCATCATCTCGGGACGAGGCACAATTAAACTCCACCGGCAACTCCTATGCCGTCCCCGACACCGACGCCGTCACCGACAGCTGTCGAACCCCGTCCGACACGGACACCGAAAGGGTTATCGAAGGCTGGTTCTGCGCCATATTCTATCGCTAAATTTTCAAGAAAAAAGACAAAGTTCCAAACCACATGCTCCATTTACCCGAAGCCATGCAAAGTGAACGAGAAAAACGAAAAAGGAAAAACAAACAACCTCTAAACAACAAAGGGGACTTACCCTAGGGGACAGCGTGAGGCCGAATCAAAAGAAAAACAATGTCGCCCAACTTACAGAGGCCCGGTGAGGTCTTGAAATCGAAGTTTCAGCTTCGTCCAAGAGGAGGCCAAACCCACTCTTCGAACCAGATGGCACCACCTGTTTGGGACACTTCCAAAATTCAAACTTCTAATTGCCAATACTCGATCTTTTTCCCTGGGGACAAATTTTTTCAAATTACTCACATGCATTATAGAAATAGGAGGCGTACCCTTTCTCGTATCCCGAAACAAATAATTCACCTGGGACACTATTTCTATAATCTGATAAGAGCCGTGATAGGGTATTTTAAACTTTCCTTGGCCTAAACGGGCTGGGGCCAAATCCTTAATCAAAACCCAATCTCCTACTTCAAACTCTACATGTCTATGGGATTTATTAAACGCAGCTTTTTGTGTATTTTGCGCTTCACTTAGGGCCCTTGTTGCTCGCAATCTACGCTCACTGACCACAATCTCTGGCCCTACTAAAGGTGGTTGCCTTACCGTATTATACACTGGCAACCGTGGCAAGTATCCATGCATTAATTCAAACAGGGAAGCCTGTAATGACGCCTGTTTTGCAAAATTATATGCTGCAACAGCCCTATTTAATGCAACAGTCCATCCCCCCTGACATTTTCCTTCAGGGGCCGTTATTCGGACCGTTGTCAACAGCGTTTGGATCATTCGTTCCGCCAAACCATCCGCTTGCTGATGGTAAGGAGTCAAAGCCCTATGCCTTAAGCCGTATTTCACAAAAAAATCCTGGGACTTCCTGCTCAACTGCGGTGTTCCACTATCTGATATAAGGTCCTTAGGCACCCCAAACCTATCAAACAAATTTTAAAAAACTTTTCGATAGCCGTTGCATTAGCACTTTTACAAAATGCCACCACACAAAATCTCGTAGCATAATCCACTGCTACCAACCAATATGTGCTCTTTCCCACTGAGGGAGGAAATGGTCCTGCAAAATCAAATCACCATTTTTCTGCTGGTCTCTCAACTGCTATCGGTTCCAACAGTCCCTGAGGCAGCACCCTAGGAATTTTATTCCTCTGATAGGACTCACATTCAGACACAAATTTCACTACTGCAGCCATAAAAGGGCGCAACCTTAAATTTCAGTTTTTAAAGTTTATATAAGCTAATTAAGCTAATACAGGGTGATTCAGTAACAAGAAACCAGCAGCCATAAATGTTATCCAGGGTTCCTGTGTGAAATGCAACCCAGGT
>JAQGBW010002438.1:0-19904 GCA_034698625.1 Julus scanicus
TGCAATGCTTTTCCTAGTTAACTTACGGTTAACCTTAGGTTTAGCTTAACCTTTATTGGTGCAACCAGCCCTTAAAGGAAGTGAAGCCCATAATTTATTTTATTGTTAGCCAAATGCGACCTTGTTTGTGAAAATTGGGGTAATTTATCACATTTTTTGGCTAATTCTTTAATTACTGCATTTTGTTAGGCCGTATAACGAAGCATTGTGGGCCGTAAATCTAAACAGTGCCATAATTTAAAAAGGCCGTTATAGCAAAAGGCCGTTTAACGAGGTATAGGTGTACTCAGATTGGCAAGTATTCAGTTTACGAGAGAATTTAGAGAAATATGCACTACTACTACTACTCATTTCCCCCATGAAGCCAGTACGACGAGATCGCCCCTCAATTTATGTGAGAAACCTCTGCCTTCTCCCACCTCATTGTATTCATTTATGAAATTTAAACAATTCCTCATTTATTAATTAAATCCATATTCAATTTCTTGATGCATTGAAACTAAATACGTTACCTCCACCCATAGTGCCCATTATTTTTCGTCCTGCCAGTAGAAAAGATGGACAGAATGTCATAGTTTTATCCTTAGGTGCAAGACCGACTATAATCATGGATCCACCAGGTCTCGTTGACTTTAAAGCATTCTCCTGTGTAATTGTAATATGGGCATTATAATAATTTTATCTAAACTTTGTTTTCGAATATGGTATACCATAATTTCGAACCTTACCATTACTTCAGGTTTACCAATGCATGAAAATGCGAAGTCCACACCCCCACTTGTCATCTCAATGATGATCTCTTCAATAGGTCTGTTTATATTTTTGGGGCAAATAAAGTGTGTGCACCCCATTTTTCTAGCTGAATGAATATGAGTAAAATTATAATTGTTAACAAATGAGAGACTACAAAATTCCAGGAAAACAAGCAGATGTCAGTACCAATGATTTCCTTTTCTGGGTTAGTGTCAATGCCGATAATGGTTGTGGCGCCTTTATTTCTACAACCCAAAACTGGAATCCAAAAATTCCCTTATCATTAGTTCAATGCATATTAACTAAAGGGCACGCTGACTTATAATTTTTTGTACTAGAATTCCTAGTTGTTGCATGAAATCTTGTACCTGCTGCCATGCCAGCTCCACCTAAACCCCAGACAGCTGAACTATCTCCATCTTTTAGGCAAGCCGCATTGGTCGATGCCCCATAGCCACAAGCTATCCCACATGCGAAGATGCAAATTTTTTCAAGTGGGGCTTTTGAATTTACCTACAGACATCAGACCAATCAGACTATTTGTTATTAAACCATAACAAAATTAAGTAGAAATGCTGTAAGACGATGTTTTTTTGCATCACAAATACTTTACCTTGACGCAAGATGTTTCTGGAATGACTGTATATTTAGATAAGGAACTTGCTCCCAAGGTATGATATACCGGTTCCCCTTTGCAAGAAAATCGTGTTGTGCCATCACAACCAGAAACTCTTACATTGTAGAGATTAGAGAACATGCCTGTCCTCCTTGATCATTAATAAAACAATAAAGTAAAAAACAATAGTTGTTACATCCTTCAACTACATGAAATGGTATGTACACTGTGAGTCATAAAAAAGTAGAACCCAATAAAAAAATCGCAGCTTCGTGAAAAATACTTCGATTTAAATGAAATTTGGCACTTACATAGAACAATAGTGTAGGAACGAAATTAATTATAAAATATGCTCAAAATGTTCTCCAGTGGTCTTTACGCAAGCCAGGAGTCAAATGCCCCATTATTTGAGTGACGAATCGATTAAACGCCGGTAGAGTTCAATCCAAGTTTTCTTAATTTTTATTTTCAAGACTTCGATGTTATTAATATTCGATTTGTAAACCTTTTCCCGGAGAGCTCCTCAACTTTTCTAGTCTGAATGTTTGGGTTCGATGAACTCTGGGTTTTCCAGTTATAGCAGTTCAACTGTTTCTTAAACACAGTGTCGGTCTTAATTTTTTAAAAATGAAAAAAATCCGACTAGAACAATAGACTATTGTTCTATTAAGTGCCAAATTTCATTTAAATCGAGGCATTTTTCATGAAGTTGTGATTTTTTATTTGGGTCCTACTTTTTTATGACTCAGTGTATATAGTAATTTAAAAGACATGAATGACATATCATTTCCAGTGGATTACAATATTCATTAAGGGCCAAGTACCTCATGACGCATTAAATGCAAATTACAAATAGTATGCAAATTGATAGAAAAGTTGATCAGATAATTTGGGAAATTTCTTACCCGATATCCATGCAAACATTCGTCCTACTATCTTTACATGCCCGGCATCGACGACATTGAGCAATAAACGACGTGAGTACATGATCTCCTGAAATTGGTATTCATATTTCATTAATCTGTTTTGCATAATATAATATATACATGACGCCTGTTCAAATATATATATATAGAGCAATAATAAAACTATAAAAGCTGCCGTAGTTATAATGCATCAAAGATCTTGCAGCTGCTAAATGTAGTTATCCAACAAATTTATTCACATCTTATCAAAATCTAGTACCATCAGAATTCGTTTTAGGCTAAATATTCATCATTTCTAATTCAAGATTAAAACTTGTATTAAGGGCAATTTCTTTACTATATTATTTACCTGTTTTAACAGTTGTGACTCCCTCGCCCACGCTTTCAACTATACCTGCCCCTTCGTGACCGGCGACATAAGGTAATAGACGATATGGTAAAAAGCCCCTCATGGAACTCAGATCACTGTTAAGAAATTTTATGCTCATTTTATAGAATGTTTAACCAAAGTTAAGCTAAACGAAGCATTAACAAACCTGTGACACAATCCAGTAGCAACCACCTAAAATATAGTTTTTGCCTGTTGCATTATTTGATTTTTCTTTTGTATTTCGAAACGAATGTTGATACTTACCTTAACTCTGACTTCACCATGTCGTGGAGGATGTACTTCAATTGTATCAATGCTGAAAAATGTCGTTTCGACCACATCTTAGTTAGTGAATAAAGCCTCGAGGTGGTAACAGGGGCGTAGCGAGGATATTTAGCGCCCAGGGCAAGATATTAGAATGTTCGTTCCCCCCCCCACCCCTCCCCTCGTCATCCACTACCCAAATTTGCGCCCTTTCTTCCCCCCCCTCCTTCTCCATCCTCCTCTACCCAAATGTGCGCCCTTTCCCTCCCTCCTTCATCCTTCACTACCCAAATTTAAGCCCTTTCCCTCCCCATCCTGCACTACCCGAATTTGCGCCCTTTCTCCCCCTTCTCTATCCTCCTCTACCCAAATGTGCGCCCTTCCCCTCCCCTCACTACCCAAATTTAAGCCCTTCCCCTCCTTATCCTCCACTACCCAAATTTGCGCCATTCTCCCCCTCCCCGATTCTACACTACCTAAAGTTTCCATTCTCCCCTCCCCGTTCTCCACTACCCAAATTCGCGCCCTTTTCCCGCCTCCCATTCACCACTACCCAAATTCGCGCCCTTTCTCCCTCCCCCTTCTCCATCCTCCTCTACCCAAATGTGCTCACTTCCCCTCACTCCTTCATCCTTTACTAACCAAATTTAAGCCCTTCCCCTCCCCATCCTCCACTACCCAGATTTGCGCCCTTCTCCCCTCCCCATTCTCCACTACCCAAATTTGCGCCCTTCTCCCCTCCCCCGTTCTCCACTACCCACTATCCAACCATCCCATTTTAATATTTCAGGCGCCCCTTTGGCTCCCCTAGCCACCAGCGCCCGGGGCGGCTGCTCGCCCTCGCTGCGCCACTAGGTGCTATTATCTGTAAAGTTGAATAGACTCCAGCATAGGTGCCCAATTAGGTGTTGAAAATCCCCTTAAAATGTGAAATAGGGATCCAAGCACTGCAAAGTCTAGGGTCTTAACAGAATGGAAAATAGCAAAAATTAAACCTGAAATCCTTGTCGAATTCCCAAACAACTGCTGCCTTACAAGTGATGATCTAAATTAAAGTTTTGTATAATTTATATTCATTCATTATGAGGAGCCTTATTTAATTATTACACTTATATTTAATTTACCTTTCCTTCTGTAGTCATCTTTGGGTTGTCCTCTTTGACCAGACAGCGATATTACCCTGTGCAATCTTTCGCCGTTTTCAACTTAATAAAGCTGAGAGTTTTTCTTGAAATTTGAGACAAATTATGCAGTTGATGATATTCGTTGGCCTAAGGTCACTTATTTTTAGTTGTCGTACATTCAAATACTCTGCATATCATTTACCAACAAGTTAACCATGACACTTAATTTTTAATTAACACCAGATTGTAGAGATCCTCAGTAATAATTTCAAACTTAAGCCTAACAAGAGAGTGAGATTCTATTTCTACTAACATAACTAATTCCATTACTTAACATCTGGTTAATAAGGATAATTATTTGAGGATGTGGTATATGTGGCATATACTGAATGATCATATATTTATGTTATATTGCATTATATACAGTAAAACAAAAAAAAAATAGCAATCTATACACAGACAAGCACAACATTTTTTTTTAAGATTTTATTTTCTCGAAAATTGTATTGTTGCAGGAAACACAGTATACATAAGGTGGACTAAATAATGGAAATACCTGGACATTACCCCTCCCCCTGTCCGCACTGTGTCCTCCCCTCCTCCCTCATAGACTTTCTTAATTTTGTTGAAAAGTATGGTGTCCAGAAAAGTCGATAAATCATGCAAGTCCAATCCTATCATTTTCCAAGCATCCGTTTCCACAATAGTTTTCAGATTTTTCTGATTAACGTAAATTTCCTGATCCCGAAGGGGAACTTCTAGGTGTTTAACACAAATTTAAACATCATTCCCAACTTTCTCAAGGTTTTATAAATTCAAGTACATTTGGGACTGTAGAAATATTTCTTCTGGTGTCCATTTCCCCTTTTCTGACCATCAAAACTCGATTAAACAGAAAAACAAAAGACTGGAAAATACCATCATTAGTGGACGTCCATAATGGCTTCCCCCTCCCTCCTCCATGTCCACATGGATGTCCTCATGTCAGCATGCTCTCCCTACCCCCTCTTTTGAGGACGTCCTCTTTAAATTGCCCTTAAGCAACAATGTATATATATTTCCACTGTTCCACACTTTGGATAATACTTGTCAGGTGGTCCAAGAGCATTTTAATTCAGAAAAATGCAACATTAATAAGTATTTCCATTATTTTGTCCACGTCCTGTATGTATGACACCTAACCTATGACATATTCTGCACTTTCTTGAGCAACATCAGATGATCCGTTACATTAAGATTATCGGCCGAATTCTATCAAGGAACAAAAAAATGTATTTTTGATTAGGATTAGACCAGAAGCAAATGCATCCTTGATCAAGGTTTAGTGTAATCCTCTTAGCAGCTTAAGCCAACTGGTAAACTGAAAATGTGTTTGTACAAAACAGTGAAACTGTCTTACGTTTTACAAGCAGCCATTGCATCCATGGCTTCATTGATTTGCTCCAACTTGTAATACCCAGTGATGAAATCATCCAATGGCAGTTCTCCATTCATGTAACGGTCCACCAGTTTTGGAATTGCATCAAATATCTTGTAGCCTGAAGTTATCCAAAAGTAGCATTGTTATTGGCTCGCCTTTGTCTTGTATTCTACTTTTAATGGACAATTATCTTACCACCAAGCATAGAACCAATAAGTCTTCTATTGGGAAAAAACAACAACGGTTTTGTTCGCAAGATTGCGGTTTCGCTGGTGACCCCACATAACACGCAAGTGCCTCCTGATTTAGTTGAATAAAATCCTGCTTCCTAAATTTAATGACATATTAGTTGTAATGGCGACATTGCATTTTTGTTGAATACAATAGGCCTACTCAAACAAACTTTTCACTTGGGCAATTTGTATTTGGCATACATATGGTGTGCATGTGCATTAGATTCAAACAACTCTGCCAAAGTCCACAAGTTGAGTGCTTTTTGTGACTTGTGCGCAAATGCAGCTTGCACAGGCCTGCCAAGAGCAACTTGCAGTTAAAACCTCCTTTTTTTCTCCAGCACTTCTGCAAGCCTCATTGCAGTAGGTCCAGCCAATTAGAAGGCGTCATTTTAAAAATGGGGTCAGCACATGAACTGGGACTGTGATTAATGCCGTATTCACACACAACAGAATATCGTCTGCTACCAGATAGGTTAGGTTGTGAGCATGTGCACTTCAGCTCTTGTTTTTAGGGCATGCATAAAGCCCTCCCATATTCTTGGCCATTCTGTTTTTCTAGCAGACAGCGACATAGAAGTGATGACAACGATGGACACAAAAGCGGCGTTGTTGTTCCGTAGCAGACTTCACAAGACAACTATAAAATACAACAATTTTAGCAAAAGCGCTGTTGCTGTCTGTAGTTGCTAGACTACAGAAGACAACTTCGTTTTGTGTGGACTGTACCCTTGCTGTCAGCCTAATCTCTGCTGCCTAGTTGTTGACGTCACAAAGTCAGTTCTCTGGTGAGCGGGTTGTATGTGAATATGGCTTTACTGGTTAATGGCAGACATGTGCGAAACTTGTGGGGCCTGTTTGAGTATCCCTAATACTGTGAAAAACATATTTATCATTACCATTGCACTTGGATTGCCAACACAGGCAAAAGCAAAATGTACACCACCACCAGTCATTTGTTTGATCACCATTTGTATGGGGTCTTTTATGTTTTTCACGCAAAGAAAATCCGTGCAACCCATTTTTCTAGCTGAAATTTTAAAATATGTTTTATTTTTTTTTATATAAAAAAACCACCTACTTTTCCAGCATCATTTCAAAAATTTACCTATTGCTTCTTTGTCCGGATTGACATCTATACCAATTATTTTAGAAGCTCCTTTCTCCTTGCAAGCCATTGTTGCAGCCAATCCAATACATCTAATTAACGAAAAATAAATATTCAAATCATTAGCATAGGTGCCATTTTAATTAAACTTGGTTAATGCAATAATCAATAGTCAAGGTGTTTAATCATGCAAATTGAACCGGAAAGGCAACTTGTTAATTTGATTGCAGTTGTTTGATTACGAGCTCATTCAAATTTGATAGGATTTCGCTTAAAAATACTGTAAATCAATATATTCAATGGCCATAGATATTTGCATGCCCCAGACTTTGTATGTTTTACGAGCGAACATGTGTTCGTGTTGTTATTATAATGACCATTGTTAAGGTGTTTAATACGAACGAGCAATTGTAATTTCAATTAACCATTGAAAAGGTGCCACATCATTTTGAAACAGCATGTGGTGCATGCTATATAGCTATGGGTACATTGTCTAACAAGTCTAGCCACACCTCTTGTTGAAAGATTATATAATTATGACTGGAGAGATGAGGTGGTAACATCTCCCATGATGCCAGCCCAAATGTTTACACTAAATCGTTACTGATGCCCTTGAAGTGAGTTGCATAACCATTTTTCTCACACCACATGTGGCTTTTGTGAAGGAAGGGAGGCCTATTGATGCCTGGTTCACAATGCACCGACCGATGTCGTTTGCTTGTCGAGGCGGAGCTTAATTTTTCGAAGAAAAACGTCACACGTTTTAACGGCCATTGCAATCTGGTTCACAATGGACCGACGACGTCCAAACGCCTACTAGGTAAAGCGCCGTCAGATCAGCCATAGCCCCCAAAATATTTTGTCGCCAGGTGACGCTTCAATTTTCTATGGCACTTGCGCCATCTATCTTGTGGTACAAATTCTTAATTGGTTGACCGCCATGACTTCCAAAGTTTGAAATCCTTTCAAACTTTTTCGACGTCTTTTGACCTGGCGAAAAACGTCATAAACGCGTCATCATGTAGGTTGGCATGCATGCGCAGATCGAGTGACGGTCAGAAAAAGACGTCGGGCGAATCATTGTGAATCAGGCATAGCCTACTGCATTGTTGCAGGGTGTTGGGTTGTTTCCATTAAGCTGGTGATGGGAAAACCAGCCAAATGGCTGGCAGGTTGTTATTGATGTTAGATAGTAGATATGGTATTTAATTAAGTGGTGATATGGTGGGTGAGAGGGTGATCGCACTTTGATCGTTGTTATGAGGGGGTTGGGGCAGGGAATTTAACCCTTCCTGAAAGGAATAGTACTAATGTTAATACTTTTACCCCATGCCCCAAAGTGCGACTTTGTCTCCTGGGCGTATGTCCACAGCATTCGCAGCAGCACCGTATCCCGTTGTAAATCCGCAGCTCATGAAGCACATCTTCTCTAATGGAGCTTTTGGGTTTATCTAGAATTAAGCACGTCAAAATTAATTACAAACAAGCTCATATTTTAATTCGCAATGATTGTTCCCTATAGTCCTAGCAACATACTTTGACGCAAGAATTTTCAGGAATCACCGTGTATTCAGTAAATGCGCTACAGCCTACCGAATAATGCAAGACTTTACCCTTGCAAAAGAACCTCGGGGTTCCGTCGTATCCTAAAGATCTTGTTATTGGTGTTATACGTTTTTCTTGTCGACTAAATTCATTATTGGGGGAAAAAAAACACATTATTTTTTAACATGGGGCATTTTAACATTAAGAAAGCAAACAAAAGAAACTACCCAATGTCCAAACACATGTTGTCTCTTGAATCTTTGCAGACGTCACATCTTCCACACTGGGGTAAAAACATTGTCAATACTTTGTCACCTGTAAATCAAAGATTGCCATATTTTGAGAATTTAAAACAAGAAGGTGGCAAAACGAAAACAACGAATTTCATGCATAATTTCAACTTGTACGTTGGAATTATTCTTGAAAGTCGGGTTCTTTTTAAGTATACAAAACGATAATTAATTTGTTTATCGTTTTTCAATCAAGTTATGCCAGCATTTGCATTTTTATTTCTGGGATGCATGAATGTGATGTGTAGAATTGATATATAATCTTTTAATACTTAGAAACTATGCATTTTAATTACTACAACATACATGTGCGATGTGTATGTAAATGTAGAATTGGTGTGTAACTTCAAATGTTTGAAACTCACTAAAATCATCCTTTGCAGTTTCCAGCTACACTCTGAGTCATAAAAACGTAGAACCCAATACAAAAATCATAACTTCGTGAAACATGCTTCGATTTAAATGAAAGATAACACTTACATAGAACAATAGTGTAGGAACAAAGGTGAATTATAAAATATGCTCAAAATGTTCTCTAATGGCCTTTACACAAGCACGGAATCTAACGCGCCATTCTTAGACTGACGAATCGAGTTCAATCCAAGTTTTCTTAATTCGAAATTTCGAGTCTTCTAATATTATTAATATTCGATTTGTAAACCTGTTCCTGGAAAACTCCTCAAATGTTGTAGTCCACTAGATTAGAGTCAGGACTGTTTGGTGTCCACTGGTTGGGTTCGATGGACTGTGGCGCTTCCAGTTGTAGCATTTCAACAATTTCTCGAGCACGGTGAGTTGAAAAATGAAAAAATTCCGAGATTTGTTGCATTCCGGAATCCGGAACAAGTTTTTTTAAATCCTACACTATTGATCTATGTAAGTGTTTAATTTCACTTAAATCGAAGAATTTTTCACGAAGTTGTGATTTTTTTTTTATTGGGTTCTACGCTTCCCTGGTGAAAAAAACAATAGAAACCAATAGAGATTTCTATTGGTTTCTATTGTTATTTGGACACTTTATTGGTTTTAATTGTTTTCTATGGTTCCTGTAATGACTTCTATAGACTTCTATTGACTCCTATGGTTTTGCTGTATTGACTAAACAATAGAAAACCATAGAAAACATTTGAAAACCACAGATAACCATAGAAAACAATTGAAACCAATAAAACCAATAGAAATTTTCTATTGATACCAATAGAAAACAAGGTTCCAAATAACAATAGGAATCTCTATTGTTTTTTTCACCTGGGTTTTATGATTCGCAGTGTACATGTGGTTATGATTATGAACCAGTCTCATATATGAATGTACTTACAACCAAATTAGAGACATTTTTATTTTAAATTGTACCTGGTTTGAGACTGGTTACTCCAGGTCCTATGCTCTCAATAATTCCTCCACCCTCGTGTCCAACCACAAAGGGTAACCCATGGTCAGATTTATAGCCATCGACGAAATTTAAATCGGTGTGACACAAACCAGCTGCTTGGATCTAATTTCAATAAGTTTAACACGCAAAACCATTTTTACATTTTATTAAGAGAAGTGGATGTGGGAGAAAAGACATTCCATACCACAGAAAAGTTTCATATTAAAACTTTTCCAACTTTTAAAAATAGTTAAACTATTCCTTAATCACATAATTTCATAATTAATTTCAGAAGTTGAAATTAAGGTTAATAATTGAATGCACATTGTAAAACATCTTGAATACGAATTTCTGAAGTGCTTTCTGGAAATTATTTGATTATTTGGTTGACATTTTCTTGGATTTTCGCGTATTATTACCTTAATTCTAACTTCCATATGTCCAGGTGGAAGAACTTCAATTAGCTCTATACTGACGGGCTGCGGTATAATAATAATATTATGTCATAAATTAACAATAAATGTCATAGTTTTGGTCGATTATGTTCTCAATAATAGTAAACTATACCTTTTTATACTCCCACGCCACTGCGGCACGGCAAGTAATTGTCTAAATTTATAAAAGCATACGGTTTGTTGTAAACTTTGAAGATAAATAAGGAAACATTTAATTCAATTCAACTCAGTCAGCAAATAAATGCCAAACTTTTGTGAAATGGTTATTCCAAGAGGGATTGTTAACATAAACCCCCAGATATTTGATAGTGTAAACTACAGAGTTGAATACCATCCACGAATATTAAAAAATAATATTAGTTTTCTTACCTTTCCCACGGTGGACATAATTCCAACAGAGGTTCAGGAGCAAAAATCTGACGATGATGATGCACTTTTTCTTCTTATGTGTATGAAATTGTCGAATTTGAAATTGGTTCCTTGAGCTTTGGTCTATTTCATTAAGCATCAAGGATGAGAAAACGATATGTACACTTTGTAATTTGTCTGCCGTTTTTTTCAAAGGGTATTTTTCCCCAAAACTTTGGATGCAGTTCAAAGTTAGACGGGGGAGTGGCCATTACATGTCCTCATTACAAATTATGAAACAGTAATCCATGATTTTCCTACTAAAAATATCTGAAAAATGTACATCCAGCTAATTAGTTCACTACATAACTTGTACAAGAGGCAATAAATTTACTAATCATTGTAATGTGATACGATATTTCTTTATTATACTTCATACATAAGCTAAAAGTTTGGATTTATCAACACTATCACATTTCATAGAAATAATCTCTTGCTGTATATATAAAAACTTTTTGAGAGCGTGATTTCCCTGCTACCAGTTATCTGAAATTTTAATTGCTTTTGTGTCAAATTCATAACATATTCATCTTGTAATTTTACAATAATGTCCTTTATATTTTTGCAAATACATATAACTAAGAAGTTAGGCTTTAAACTTAAAATATCTTTTTGTAAGTCTTGTTTTGACTTTATAACAATTCTTCAATCTTAAAAATTGAAAAAAAAATATACATTGGAAACGACACCAAGTTGGCTAAATGGTCTTAACCAACAGAAATCATTAATAAGCGTTACGAATTATTATCTCGATAATTATTCTGGTGAATACTGAATATTACACCTTGTTAAAATTAAATATTTCATAAAAGATTCCAATAAGGGGCCATTCAAAAAGGACGTTTTCAAGAGCCTAACTTTGTGTTAAAACACCAATTTTAAATTGGAATTTCCCTTCGAAGTCAGAAAATTTTCGTTAATCAGAAAAATCTGGAAAAATTCGTGAAATTGGTAGCGAGGTGGGTGCCATGGAAACTGATAGGAAGGGCCTTTGTATGTTCCAACAAACTTTCTGGACACCCTACTGTTCAAAAAAAAAAAATTAAGGACGTCTATGAGGGGAGGGGGGAATCTGGGCATCATGTTGACAGGGAGTAGGTGGATGGGTCGATTTTTGGAGGAATTTCCGGGACATTTTTAATTTAGTTTTTTCATTTAATTGCAAAAATTGCCCATAGATGGCTGCACCAAACCAGTACTTTATGGTAAAGAATGGCGCCTTTTTTTTAATTTGAAGCTGTTTAAAAAATTGCTCAAATGAGGAAATAAAGGAAAATAACGCTAATATAAACACTAAACAAAAGTATTTAGCAGGAAAATTTGTTTTAAAAACATTTTATTTTTAGACTTTGATAAATGCAATTATCCCATCACACTGTTGATTGTTTATTGAAAACATTAATAGGTCATACTTAAGTGTCTCATTTTAAATACATAACAAGGACTCAAGTTGAATTGGAGCTGTAAGTGATTTATGTATTTCTATTGCTTCTAACATTACTATGCATATTCTAATTTTATACTTCTAGATGTCAATTGACAATCAATTTTCAAAATCTCGTCTTCACATCAATATGACCGAACGTAGTCTGTAAATGAAATTTCGGGTAACCATATATTAATCTTCAGTATATAAATCTTTTATATCTAAATAATCTTCGTATATGAATCTTTTATATCTATCTTTGGCTACACTTACCCCTTTCCAGCTTTCATTTGATCAACGGCATCATTAATATTTTCAAACTTGAAATGGCCAGAAATAAAATCGTCCAATGGCAACTTTCCTTCCATGTAACTGGTTACCAAACTAGGTATTTCATCAAGTGGCTTGTAATCTGAATATTAGATTTACATTACAAATCTAATAAAATAATATCGATCAGTTTTAATAAAAGAACATTTTTAACCTCCGAGAGAAGTTCCAGCAATTTTCCTTCCAGTCAGTAAAAACCCTGGTGAAACTTGAATCATGGCCTTTGCATCAGTGGCCCCAACCAAGACAGTGGTGCCGCCTGGTTTGGTGCACAACACTGCACATTCCTGTCCATATTCAGTTAAGAATAACGTTAGTTATAGGGACAGAGATGAGCCAAGTGTGTTTTATTCAACGGTGTACACACCATGGATTTTGGATCTCCAACGCACACAAAAGCAAAATCCAAACCACCATTGGTCATTTCCATTATTACTTCAGGAATGGGCTTCTTGAGATTCCTCGATGCTATGAATTCTGTACAACCCATTTTTCTAGCTGAAAATGAATGACAAACAAGATGTATTGACAACTGCTTGTGGGTATACAAACTTCTGACAAGAGCACTCACCAATAGCTTCCTTGTTGGAAGTAACAGCCACTCCAATAATTTGTGATGCACCCTTGTCTTTGCAACCGACAACTGTGGCTAATCCTAAAGAACAATTATAAACAAGTGTAATGAAATAATGTTATGTTGTTAGAAGATTGATCAATCTAGTGTTTTATTGCTCAAAACCTTTCAAAAATGAACATTACCTACACCTCCAACACCCCAAATGGCTGCCTTGTCTCCTGGTTTCATGTTGACAGCCTTTGTTGAAGCGCCATAACCAGTTGGAATTCCACAGGCGCAGAGACAAACTTTATCTAGTGGTGCTTTTGGGTCAATCTGTTTGATAGACGTTTGGGTTCAATTTTTTTATGACTCACAATGTACCAAGGCAATACGTGCATGCATATGAAAATATGAAATTTTTTCACAACTTTTTAATTGTGTAAGAGGCCATTCAAAAATTATGTCACACCTAGGGGGTGGGTTGGTTGTTTGTTTTTTGGGACAATTGTGACCATGGGGTGGGGGTGGTTCGGTAATGTGACATATCACAATAAAAATTTATTTCAAACGGTAAAAAATATGCAGTAATTTTTTTTTTTTTTTTTTTTTTTAACATTTGAAATTTTGAATAGCAGTCGGAAAAAAGATTCGGGTCCTGTAGTGACTTAAAACTTTCTTCCCGATTGCTACTCATCAATCATGAATAGCTATTTTTCACTATTAAATAATTGCTATTTTAAAATTTATAGCAATCTATTATTTAATATAATGTTATTAATATCAACATTGATTTCATTAATTTAAAATTAAGTTTTTTAATATTTTTAAGTATTTTAACAAATGAAATTATAAAAGATTATAGAATTATTAAAAAAATAATTGGAGGGGGGAGGGGGAGGTGGGGGGGAATTAAAAAGCCCTGGTGAAAAAAACAATAGAAACCTATAGAGATTTCTATTGGTTTCTATTGTTATTTGGACACTTTATTGGTTTTAATTGTTTTCTATCGTTCCTGTATTGACTTCTATGGTTTGGCTGTATTGACTGAACAATAGAAAACCATAGAAAACAATTGAAACCAATAAAACCAATAGAAATTTTCTATTGATACCAATAGAAAACAACGTTCCAAATAACAATAGAAAACAATAGAAATCTCTATTGTGTTTTTTTCCAGGGAGAGGCAAAAAAGTGTGACATAATTTATGAATCACCCCTAATGTGAAAAAGTTTGTAACCATTCAAATCCATAACTTATTCATAAACACGTACAAAAATGCAGTGTATACCTTAACGCAAGAATTTGCCGGAAGGACCGTATACTCTGAGAAAGTGCTACATCCGGCAAAGTGATACACAGGGTTACCCTTGTGGAAAAAACGTGGAGTTCCGTCATATCCAAGACATCTCAGAAAGTCGACAACCCTCTTTTCTTTTCTCCTATAAAATCAATCGTAAGACGAATGTTTTTTACCCCACACAGAACAATAAATAATCCAAAATAGGAATTACCCCACGTCGATGCAAGCATTGCTTCGTCCGTCGATACAGATGGGACATTCCCTACATTGTGGCATGCACGAAGATAGCACTTTGTCTCCTGAAGGAAATCACACATTTGTCAGACCAGTTTGCTGCTTAAAAATCCATGATAACATGTTTTCTCACTTACCTGGCTTAACAGTGGTCACTCCATCCCCAACACTTTCTACAATCCCGGCACCTTCGTGCCCTAGAATACACGGCAGTTTCTGAGGTGGAAAGTATCCTTCCAAACATGCCAGGTCGGTATGGCATAAACCACAACAAGTCACCTTATCAACAATGAGTAATAATAAAGAAAAATTTAAAATACATGTGGTTTACCAAGTTCAAGCATCTCTTAGAAATTCTTGACTTGATGGAAGACAACAAACACCCTTAGAGGCCATTCAAAAATGCCGTGCAAGAAATTCCTTGAAATATTTGTTCATCATTTCAATCATTTCTGGAGAATGCTCCTACGTCAGTAGCGACATAGACATCATTGTTAGATTGAATTTTTACTAAATCTGGACTTTCGCCAGGAAGGCTATTCCATTGTCTAATCGCATTCAAAAAGAAGGACCAATTGTAAACATCCGCCTTGGCACGAAGCCAATTAAGTTCAAAGGATTTGAGTGATTATGTCTATTCCTAGAGTGGTCGTTAGGCGTTAATATATGTGAATTACGAGAAAGATTAAAATGTTTGAATAACCCTATACATAACGTTTCGCGTCTGGACCTCAACGTGTCCCAATTTAGAGAGTGGAGCATTTCTGTCACACTCGTGGAATGTTGGTAATCGCTCTTAACAAATCTGGCTGCCCTACGCTGGACCATCTCTATATCATGAATATGAACCATCTTGTGAGGGTTCCAAACAGGATCGCAATATTCCAACATAGGGCGAACCAGAGTTGCAAAGCCAGTTTCCGCTACATTTTCCGCACATTCTCGAAATACGCGTTGAATGAATCTAAGGCGTTGGTTCGCTGTACCAACAATTTTTGTAAAATGTTGATTCCAAGAGAGATTTTTGTTAATATAAACCCCCAGATTCTTGACAGAGTTGAACAACATCCAAAAAAAACTCCTGGCAGAAATGCTTTTTGGAGTTTTTGTGCATTACTTATTGCAAAGAGCACATGCATTACGAAAAGTAATAACATTTTCTTATACAAATTTAAGTCAATCGATGGAATTACCTTTACTCTGACTTCGTTGGATTTCGGTGGCTCCACTTGAATTGTTTCAATTGTCATCGGCTTGTTGAATTCCCACAACAAAGCTGCCTTACAAGTTATTGTCTAATTAAACAAGAAATGCGTTTTAGCTCATCAGTTATCTCATCTGGTTTAGTATTATTTTATGATAAATTCTTACTTTCCCTACTGTTGCCATTCTGTTAATCTTATAATCAGCTTCACTTCTTCTGTGTTTCACGTATGCTTAGCGATAATGCAAATTGTTGAGTTTGTTTCCTTGACGATACGTTTTGGCACAGAAATGGTTTTGAAACTCAAGTGGTGAATTTTAATAATTACTCCCAAGAGTTAAGTCATTTCCTGATTGTTTTGTCTCCGGGAAATACAAGACGTTGGGGGCTTTTTTTTAGCATTAAGCTACATTATGCGTACTTGACTTTCTGCAAGTGGCCTTCATCAGCAATGATTAATTTCAAGACTGCGTTGGAGGGTTGTCCTTGGATTCTACAATTATTCCCTTGCCAACAAATTACCTGTTGTTAATAGCGGATTCCACTTATGGTTGTTTGGAATACAAATGCAGTTGATGTAATTGCTTCTTTCTGACACAAAAAAAAACCTTGATATGTCTGTCACTTTATTGCCAGCAGTGCACAACTGCCATTCTTGTACAGTATTAATTGCTATTTTTGTGTTTTATCAGTTACATATTGTAGGGTTTAAAACGAATTTTGATAATATGACAACCGTGACATGCATAAAAACATTTCAGTTCCTGCTTTTGAGTTTTGTACAATATGAAAAATCAAAGTGGTTAACTCCAGTTTTTGTGAGAGGGTTAGGTATGCTGATTCATCAATTCAGTTATTCCTCATTATGTTAGTTTCCTCATCCTTAAGTTTACCTTGAGGCTTTGTATGGGGCCTTTGAACATGCTAATTGCAATGGGCTCATCCAGAGCAATTGAAAACTTGGGGAACTATAGGTATTAAAAAGGTTACAGGCATGGCGCAAAATTCAATTGGGAAGTTGGATTGTTAATGTTCATGGTCGCAATGGCAACCTATTTTCAGCTGTGCACTTATATGGGCCCATTCAAAAACGACGTCCTCAAGTGGGGGTGTCTGCTGGCATGTCGACACCATGTGGACAGGGGATGCCATAATGGACGTCCACTTATAATGGTATCTTTCAGATTTTGGATTCTCTGTTTGAGTTTAAAAGGTCAGTGAAAGGCAAAATGGACACCAGAAGAAATGTGTTCCCAGTCTCAAATGTATCGAATTTTCTGTACTTGAATTTTTTAAAACCTTGGGATGTCGGGAATTATGCCTAACTTTGTGTTAAACACCAGTTTTATGCTGTAATTTCCCTTCGAGATCAGGAAATGTCGTGGAATTGGTTGGTAGCGAGGGAGGGGCCTGGAAATTTATAGGATGGGCCTTCGTATGTTTCAACAAATTTGTTGGACAACCTACTTTTCAAAAAAAAAAAATTAAGGACGTCTATGTGAGGGTGGGGGTAAAGGGGTAGGGGAGGTCACGTTTGAAGGAATTTCAGAACGCTTTTATTAAATGCTCCCTAACCAGAACCGAGGCTACTCGTATTTTTCTTCTTCTAGTTATTGAATTCACATTTTTAGTGGAATCCAATCATATTCGTATGTCTTTATATATTTACTATTATATAAATATTGATATTCATAATGTTTAATTGAAAAACATAAAATACTGACTCGTACAAAAATAATGTGCAGAAAATGACCAGAAAAACATCCCAGTGCATTTCCTGCAGAAACTATTATGCAGAAATTTGATACAATTCTGGCAATTTGTATTTCCAGAAAATAGTCTGCATAGCTTTCAACCAAATTTCTGCAGAATTTTAAAGATGCTTTAAGCTTGCAGAAATACTCTAAACTAATAAACCCCTCTAAACTAATGAACCCCTTTAAACTAATAAACCCTTTTAAGCTAATAAACCCCTTTAAGCTAATAAAATCACAATATTTAATAAATATGAGCATTTATAATCTTAATGGTAATGAAGTCCCAGTATTAGCCCAGTATTAGCTAACCATAACTCCCTTTGCTAATGCTTCACTTCCTAGTGGTACAGGTGGCCAAGTGGGTAAAAAGCGTTAGGCTGCATGGTATTTGCAAGTTTCCAGGTTTGTTTCCCTCTATGAACGATTTTTTTTATAAATTTGTATTCTGCAGAAATACAACAGATTCTTCAGAAATGACTCTTGCAGAATTAGACACCATAATTCTGAAGCATATTTTTCTGCAGAGGCTTAACAGACGTTTTGTGAGCAAAATGTTATTGTAAAATTCCACACTAATGATAACAAATTATCATGCTGATGGATGTAACCGTAAGGCATTCAAAATTTGAATACAGAATTACATGTTTATTAATGTTAATTTATGAATGCAGAAAAGTTAAGAGTTTAAACCGAGGTTCGGTGTTGATTGTTGCACCATAAAGACCCCTAGAGAGTGTGGAAGTCCCCCCTCGTAGGCAAAACCCCCAGGTACTCGATGAAGGCTCATCCCCTGGAAACTAGTGTTTAGCTTTAGTTGCAGAAAATAGGCCAACGTTAAAAAATCAACAATCAAACAAACAAACAATGTCTCAATTAGATTGTTTAATGGCTTTATGTTGTACATTTATTGAAGAAATAGTTCAAAATTCACTAATTATTAAACTGGTTTTTGGAATTCTGCATGTTGTAAACGCCTACATGATAATTACTGAACGAAGTCTGAAAGTGAAAGTAAAATAAAAAGAAATAAGTTGTGGATCCAGTAGCATTGAAAATATAGGAAGAGCTCTAAAATTAAACATCTGAAACTTCTTACCCTTTTCCGGCCTTCATTTGAGCATAACCTTCATTCACTTCCTCGATTTTGTACTGATTTGTGATGAATTCTTCAAGAGGCAACTTGCCTTTCAAATACAATGTTACCAGATCAGGGATTTCATCTCTGATCTTGAAATCTGCGAAATAATTAACCAATCAATGTCTGAAAAGCTGAGGTGTTTGCAGAGATTTCAGTCAAGGACAGGAGAGCTTAATCCTAAACTAAATATAGCAATATTACTTCTAAAAATCGTAATTACCACCAAGTACACTTCCGGAAATGCTTCTTTTCATCAGGATTAATCCTCCGGGAACCTTCATATTTTCTTCATCAGGAATTCCTAAAATAATAGTCGCGCCTCCATTTTTGGTAGATTTCACAGCGTCTTCCTAAATTAGTAAATTGTTGTCATTAATATAGAAAATAAAATCCACAGAATGAGAATTGCAATGTTTGTTTGTCAGCTTACCATGGCTTCTACATTGCCAACAGCCACAAATGCGAAATCAACACCACCTTTGCTTAACTCTTTCACTGTTTCTGGAACTGATTTGGTGAGGCTTTTGGACGCGATGAAATCAGTGCAACCCATTTTTCTGGCTGAAATTGAGAACACAGTTATTGATGTTCATTTTGTGGGAGATTGCTTATTTTTCCAAAGGAATGTTTAGCAAATAATTACCAATGGCTTCCTTATTGGTGGATGTGGCAATTCCAATGACCTGACCAGCGCCCTTATGCTGGCATCCAACCACGGTGGCCAATCCAACTCCTAATCAATTAAAACCAGATTTAATAAATTATTATTTTAAACAGGAAAGCAAAAATAAATTCTGCATATAGGCACAAAAATTTTAGTCGTTGGTACAGCGAACCAACGCCTTTGATTCGTTCAACGCGTATTTCGAAAATGTGCGGACTAAGTAGCGGAAAGTGGCTACGCAAACTCTGGTTTGCCTTTTGTTGGAATATTGCGCTCCTATTTGGAACTCACAGAATAGTTTATATTCGGTCCCTTATATATACCCTATCATTTTCAATGGGTAAATTTGCAACGACACTCACAGCCAAACAAAAAGAGATTAAATAAAAATAAAAATTGTTTAAAAT
>JAQGBW010002439.1:0-19899 GCA_034698625.1 Julus scanicus
AATAGGGACGAAACAAACAATTGAATTTATTGGGAAGTGTCGAGTAAATGGCTGCGTAATATTTTTTTCCAGTGCTTCAAGTTCTCAAGCATAAATGATTTGTACAGAAGAATATAGAAGAATATCCAAATAAAATGTATGGAAATATGCCATATTCCATATTTGTCTGAAATGTTGGATATGTTATCAGACAGATAGAAGATGAAGCTATATTACAATATGCATTATCCT
This sequence comes from Julus scanicus, assembly GCA_034698625.1. Classification (NCBI taxonomy): domain Eukaryota; kingdom Metazoa; phylum Arthropoda; class Diplopoda; order Julida; family Julidae; genus Julus; species Julus scanicus. Next base: position 232 of record JAQGBW010002439.1, read on the forward strand.
GTATGCAAATCGCATCTCAGTGCTGGGTAAAAAATATATGAAATTAATAACTTCTGTACGCGCTATATCTATAATAGGCGTGTTAGTTTGAACTATAATTAATATTAACTAACTAAAAGCAATGTTTATATTTAATTTAGTTCTACTTACAATGTTTTCAGTTCTTGAATTTTCTATTTAATTAAGCTTTAAAGATAAGGGAAAGGGGAAATGGACACCAGAAGAAATATATCCTCGGTCCAAAACGTACTTGAAAGTCTGGAATAATGCCTAACTTTGTGTTACACATCAATTTTATGCGGAAAATTTCCTTCGAGTTCAGGAAATTTCTGTTTATTCCGAATATTACATAGGTATGGATAAAGTATATACATGTGCCAAATATCATTTTGTCCACTCTAGAATTGTGCGGGATATTCAGCACGATGCCATCTTGCTTTCCATAAATGGTTTATCAGCATCGTCCAGTTTTAGTAAAAAGCAATGCTGTCAAATGCGTTTTTTTCAAATCGTGTTTGAGTGGCAAACATAACCCCATCAATCGACCTCTCGAGGATGTGAGTAAGCTTAAATCATGTTAGTCGCCATTTATTTGACAGCACGGTCGCCAACTTGCTTTTAAATCCTGATTTAAAGCCCGTTTCTAATACGCTATTCGTCCTAATAGTTGTCACGAAGAATTTTCTGCGTCTAGTAATTGAGTTGGTGACCCCAGCTAGATAAGAGAGGGACAAGACAGCTTGAGTAGTAGCTCACCTTTGGTTTGCTTTTTCTATTATGGGACCTATAGTGGAAATTCGAACATTATTGTGAATTATACCACTTAAGCTTTGCCATGTCTTAATTGGCTGATAAACAAAAACCTCACGATTGATGGAAATGACTGAAATATCACTGAAATTGATGAGATAGGTAAAAAATTGTAAACTTACCTGACCTAAGCCTCCTAAAATTAATCCACGTCTCGTACAAGCCATTCCTAGTGAAAAAAATATATGGCACATATTTGTATATGACAATTCAATTCTGATATATATTCATATTAACCAGGAATGTCTCCTACGTGATGAGGATTTTGATTAATTGGGGATTTAATTAACAACTTCGATTAGCTTTACTTTCTCACGTATTGCCAAATATATGATATATACATACGTATTAGAGCTTATGTAAATGTATCTTTACGTTCAATTTTTTTATTGTGCATACTGTATATACTTTATATGCATTTCTCAGTCTAGTATTTTAATATGCAAATATGAATACTCATTCGATGAGCAATAATATACAGTGCATATCCATGTATTCGTCCACATATGGACAACGATATAAAATTTCATATATGATCATAAATGTTTTGAGCCGTACATATGGAGAATATAATGTATTGTATTGTATGCAAATAAGTGTTTTCAGGTATGTATATCTGGAATATGACAAAGATTACAATAGCTGGCCTTATTTGATTTTCCATGCGGGGTTATAGTCCCCCTCTTCCTTCTCTATATGTACTATCTCCTTTTTGTCATGTGATATAAAGATGTATAGAGCGCTGTGTACTGTTTGGGAATAAGTACCTGTATGGTTGTATGCAATGTTTTCAACTTTCAGATGTGGGCCGGCCATTAATGGCCATATCTCCATTTTACTGTTCAGTTACTGTACTCAAGTGTACTTCAGTTACAGGGAAACGCCACTTAAACAATACAATGTTAGCTAATTATGTCAAGCCATATATAGGGTGTCCTAAAATACACGCAAGATTTGAATTTTGCGCCATTTGTGCGGTAAAGTGTTTCCAAGGAAAAATAAAGACAGCGTGACAGCTGACAGTTTAGGGTTATTTTTTTTTCCCAAAGTCTTTATTCCCTCCTTGTTAGGGGAAAACGCCGCTATTGGATACAGCATTAGTTTATACAGGTTATAAATATACCGACATATATATGCATAGGTTATAACTGTTGTAAACAATGGACAAAAGGTGACATGATTGAAGGCACAGTGGAAGTGGCATAAAAGGGGAGAGAGAGGTGGGGTTGATCTCAGCGAAGTTCGCTCAGATGTTGAGGTGGGATAGGGTTTGACCTCACACCCGGCCCACCACCCAAGGACACCAGAGCACTGCCCACAATGAGTGAATTTTGTTACCAGAACGTTGCCACAGACGTGAACAGCCAGTGGATGGAGCCAAGAAACCCTGCCCCAGCTGACAGTCTGCGGGCGTACTATGTCCGGTCGTTCATCTGGCCATCGCCACCGCTCCGAGGCCCCAGGTGCTAGGTCAGCTGTATGGTAACTCATTTGTTGGTGTTGAAAACAATAATAAGCACAATAAAGTGGCCCATTGACGGTGAAGGCAGGTAATGAAATATGCGAAAAACAACAAAGGCCCGGCGATGAAACAATACACTGGGGAAAATAAGTGGGAACTATGCAATGAGAAACGAAGGATGGATGATGATATTTTAGTGAGGAGACGCTTGGTGGGGGCACAGCATGAATGGGAACAACAACGCAAGAATATGCAGGGATGATTGGGGATGGTAAGGGTCGAGAATAAAGTTTAGGGTTATTAAAATGGAGAGCTACACGAAACAACAACGCATTTTTATTGTTGAGCAATATTTTAAAACTTATGAAGGTTTGGCAGCTGCAGTTTGAAATTTTTGTATAGTCCGAATAGTGGTTTAAATTTATAAACTGTGAAGAGATTAGTTAAAAAATTCAGGGAGACGGGATCAATTAGTGATCTTAAACACTATGGCCGTCCTTCAACAAGTCGCTTAACACAAAACATTGTAGCAGTTTGTGTGAGTGTTGCTGAGAGTATGGCTGTCGAAGGGTAACTTTGTAAGCATGAAGATGCAAATCTTTCACGAGAATACGCTGTAGAGAGCTTTGTGAAATGTCCAATTCTTGACTACGGTGCCGAATTGATGCTCCTGGACTCTCAGCAACACTCACCTTCCGACTATATTTTGCATGACAATTTCATTATTTTTAAAATATTGCTAAAAATTAAAAATTCGTTGTTTTTTCGTGTAGCTCTCCATTTTTAATAACCCTAACCTGTCACACTGTCCTTTTTTTTTCGTTGGCAATACTTTACTGTACAAATGGCGCAAAATTCATATCTTGAGTGTTTTTTGACACCCTACATTTATAATAAATTCTGCTTTCTATAGGTTATCATCTATGTTTGCATCATTGATGTACTTTGCATTTGGTAATTTGGTTTATTCATTTACAACAAATATCTGAAAATATTGCAATGCATAACGACAAATTAATTTACTTTTATTAAGAAATATTTGAAAAAAATAATCGTTATACAATTGTTTGAAACACTTTTCCACAACTTATTTTACTAGATTTTCATTCAGAATCAAATATATTTCATTAAAATTTCAAAGTTTTTGACTAAACGAAGAATTTGAGAAAACTTGGGAAGCTGAATTTTAAATAAAACTACTGTTTTTTATGATTTTGAAGATTTAACAGTAAGCAAATTAAGCTTTAAAGGTAATTTCGTAATAAAAAGTAAATCACAATTTAGAAAATGCTTTTAATTGTTTTAAGAATTGTATCTAAAGACAAAGATTTCTTTTGAAATAATGTTTCCTCGTTCAATTTCTTGCATCTAATTCCCTATTTTCAAGCAAGCTTTCTATTAAATTAACTCTAGAAACAGTAGCTGTAAATATAATTGTTTATTTTAATTGCTTGAAGTCAATATGGATAAAGTGAGATTAGCATGGACTCTGGAGCAATTTATGTATCTAATTGCAAGTGGGATTAACGCAGAAAATATAATTATATCATGGATTATGAATGCATCTATATACTTACGATTAGATTGCAGCATTAATGTTGGAATCCCAGCTCATCGAAATTAGCTTCCATGACCTGCTTAACGTGTCAAAACAGGAAGTTTTTGCCACCGTTACAATAGATGATTGCACGCAGTTGGTATCTGGGCTTGAGTGGTTGCTTCGCTTGTAGTTGATAAGTAATTGAGTTAGTAATCTAGTAACAGTTGTACTAATGGCGCTGTGTAATTCCCTTGATGAACATCTTCTCCTATTGAAATAATTTTGGATGATATCCTTTTTCATGATGTTAGATATTAATGCCTGGCTATCATCCTAGGTTTGTCGTTGTCTAGAATTCCATGAAGCCTTTAAATTTTAGTTTTAAGTATTTTTGATTAATCAAGAACTAAGTCCAATTTTTTCACTACACTTACTACTTGTGCATCATACAGGGTGGCCACAAAAAAAGGTGAAGCTTTTCACAAATTAATAACTTTTCTTTTTTTAATCAAAGAAAATCTAATTTTGCACAAATATAGGCAACAAACGTAAGGAACAAAAAAGTTGTTTAAATTTGTACTCAAAGGGTGATTAAGTTCATCCCAAGCGGCCAGAATTCAGTTACTTTACTCATTGACATCACAAATTTTGGTTCGGTACACTTTTTGCCCAAAATTTCCCCAGATGAAATAATCAACAAGATTCAAATCGGGGCTATTAGGTGGCCAAAGAGTAGGTGATATAAAATCTGGAGTCTCGATCTCTGGCGCTTGCTGGTGCACCATCAAGTCCGAAAATACCGCAAATCTGGATAAATTTGATGCAAAAAGTGTAACGAACAAAGATTTGTGATGTAATAGTCAAGACGCCGAATTCTGCCGCTTGGGATGAACTTCATCAAACAATAATCGACTCGTCAATTGCCCAATGGCAGAAGCGCCTCCGGGCATGTGTGGCAGGGGATGAAAGAAACTTTGAGTACAAATTGAAATAGCTGTTTTGTTTGTACATTTGTTGCCTATATTTGTGCATAAATGGACTTTGCTTAAAAAAACATAAAGTTACGAATTTATAAAAAAGGTTCCCCTATTTTTTGTAGTCACCCTGTATGTTTTATGTTTTATGTTTTACTATTTTATGATTAATGTATTCTGTATTTATTACACAAGGATTCAAATAGTAAGTTGTATGTTTGGATTATGATTTTAACTACTATCTCTGGTCAGTTCTAAAAATCATATTTTGGAATGATGCTGTGAATACTATATCTATGGTAAGTTAACATAGGTATATAAATTCATTGCTTAAGGCGGTCCATAAGCCCACACCAGCAATGTAAGGTTATTATGATTACATAAAATAAAGTACATTACTCATATTTATTTAATTAAAACCATTAAGCAAGATTTAAATTTCTAACACGATAATAGCGACGTTCCCATTTTTCGCGTATTATTTTGGAATATTGTCAATTTATTTCTATAAAAAAATGAGCAATATGGTATTGCCAATGTATAGCTAAATACATGCATAAATAAATACATTCATAACGTATTTCCATTGCCGGTACTAGCCTTAAGACCGTTAAGATGTGATAAATGTGATTAACTAATCTATGATGATCACCGATTGATAATAACGCAGATCCATCTATATATACAATCGTCGAAAATAATGCGAAATATCGAATATTGTTAAAAATTAATCCACGTACCTTTTGGTCGAAAAATACACAAAATTGTAAAGGAATATTTTTGCAATACATATATTTACTTAAATGCGTCGTTATAAATGCGTTCTATAATTACACTACAGTGAATCTCACAAATAACAGTATTATCAAAATTGTTTCTTGTGTATGCATTTTTCACAATACTAGTGTTGTTTTTACCACAAACATGTTGAATGCAAGCCCGAATCATTCGTTATATTTACCCAGTTTCAATAAATTGCAATGCATTTGCATATTTGAAAAAACTTGTGCTTTGCACGAAAATATTTCCAGAAAGTTACGAGAAGAAAACTAGGATAAACCGAACATTACCCTAATCTGCATTTGTTACAACTCGCCACTAGCGCCGCGAAACTACAAAACTAAGAAATTAGGAAAACGCATAATTCATAGAGATTTGAAATATAAATTTTTAATTGCTTTTAAAGATAATACAAAAAACTGGAACTGAGCTTGAGTTGGAGACGTTAAACAGTTATCATTTCTGCTTAGGTGTATTTCAACTTACATATGGTATGTGTTTAGAATACGTATTAGTATGCTTATCTATTATTTTTTATTAATAACTGGTACAACTGAAAGGTTTTGTTGATCTATTTGCTTTACATATGTTTGTTACTGTACATCCAACATGGCTGCCATTCTCAAATAAAGAACAACAATTTCTTCTAACAATATGTTATTGCTTCAGGCAAACTCCTAGGAAGAGTACTTAAGTTAGCGCCCCCTATAATTACGGTGAAAAACCAACATGCCCGTCGGTTCGGTCTGTACATTTACGGGAACTGCGGAACATTTTTTAATTTTTATTTTGAAATTCTAATGGCATGCAATGTTTATTTTTCACTTTTCTTTTAAATATTTTGTGCTAAAACCCAACGGAAACCTTGAGATTTCTCCAAATTCTAGATACGCTCGTAAAACATACTCGATTAGTCAAAAATGAAACTTGGGTGTTATCGATACACGGTTTTTTATTTACATAGACAATGAGCATTGAAGGGGTGGATTAAACCAAGAATTTCAATTTTTTTTTTCTGGCGGATTTTTGTGCACCCCCTTAATTAGGGTGGGCCTACTGCGCATGTCCTTTATATGTTATGCCAAATTCGCACATTAACAACCTGTAGCTATAGTAACATGTCAGGCTGATCCAACATTTGCCAACATGTGGTCTAATTGTGACTTCGTGGTATTATTGGGTTCTTATGGTGTTTTATGTGTAAATATTATGTATTTATAGTTAAAAAAAATACGAAATTTTCACTTCAGTATCTAAAGCAGTCGTCGACTTAATACAATCATAATCGGTTCCAATTCACTGGTCGCAAGTCGATTTGGACATGTTCACATGTTTTGCACATTGTACATGCAGTTAATGGATTATTATTGGAAATGCTATTTATGGAATTGAACAAATGTGGACATAACTCAGATTTTATGCTAATATATCTCCGTACAAGTTCAATTTCTGATAACTACTTAAATAATCATAAATGTTTTCAAACATGAGGAGAACATGGTACATTGCCATATAGGGTTATTCCACCATGGTTTTCATACAGTTTTTACACTATTTTGATACTCTATACTTCTTTTTACAACTAATTCGTCTTATACAGCTCGTAAGTTGACGACTGCTTCTGTTTTCAGGTTTCCATACAAAGTCTACATTTTTGTTTTGTTATTTTGTATATGCATTATTTAGTTTTGTAAATGTAAAATAATTTTCGTAAAACTATATATTTAACTAAGACGTTTATATTTTATGCTGTTTATCTTCAAGATTTAAATGCGCATGACTTAGGTGTTAATTATATAAAAAATTGACCTTTTAGTGCCCAGTGCGTCTATCAGCATGTTCAGAATATTCTGTTTTTGCCAATCAAAATATTGGGTTTCGTTATATTAGTTAAATTTAACTACTGCAAGACGTCAAATGATTTATTTTTAATTTATCCCAAACCTATAATACCGAAAATTTCTTACTGAAGCAAGGATCATTTTAAAATTAATGTGGATTTAATTTTCAAAGTTTAATTCGTATTTCATTATTCTCTCTATTTTGTGAATGAACTAAGTATTCTAAATTAACTACTTAAAACACTAACCATATAGACATGTTCAGAATCAGAATCCAATATTTTGAGCTGTGCAATTAAAATAACGTTCAGAACAATTTTCTTGCAAGTTACTACCAGAGATAATTTTAAAATACATTTGTTGGCAATGTTATATGTGGTACTGTGTCAATGTGTGAATTTGGCCATACATGATCAACTTTATTCTAATTTAATAACTCTTCACCAAAGTAAACAAGGGATTATTTTAGTATTTGATTAAACGATTCGCAATACGTGGCTTCCAAATATCGAATAAAGGTAATTTTGGAAAAAATTTCGTATAAAAACTACCCACACGTGCACTGTTGTATGTACTGATTGCCATTAACAGGGGTGGCACACTGTATGTTTACAGTGCTAATTACTTAAAATAAAAATAAAATATATTTAAAGTAATTCAGTTATATTTATAACTGTTCTCGTTAACATTTTTAAAGTTTGTGAAAAGAAATGAAAATAATGGAATCTAATGGGAACTATTTAAGATGACATATAATGACTATATGATTTGTTAGCTTTTATCATGCTTCTTGAGAAATTTTTAAATATAGTACATTACTAACAAATCGGCACCTTCTAATTTTCTTAAGAACAGTTTTATCGTCGTACTCCAGGTAAAGAACCCAGTTTCAACTAAGGACAGTCATAAATGCAAAATTTTACAATTTTTGTTATTCTTTGGTGAAGATCATTGTTTCTCATAGTTAAAACACAATTTGAGGTAGTAGGCCCAGGTGCCACCGCCAAATTCTTTGTTCGATCCTTATCCCCCCCCCCAAGAATTCGTTCGAGACTCGGGTTTTCGCCCCTTACCGATTCCGGCGTTCGCTTCCCAAGGTTTGCCCCTGCCGCTAGTGTCGCCTCATGTCGCCTCCGACGTTGGTGGGACTACATGCACGTGCTCACTGGGTTAATTTTTTATTTCTCCTAACGATTAGACTACGTGAATAACATAATAAAGAAGACGGTTTGTGGATGGCGATGGTGCTGCTGCTGTTTTTTTTCTCTTTTTTGGGGGGCCGCTGGCGATGGTGGACATTGAAAAAAAGTGTTCGCCGGTAGATTGCATGAGTGGTATGGTGCTCGCGTTCTGCGTGGTAAGCGTATTGTGGTCATCGGTCGAAAAGGGCTTGGGGGGATAGGGAACATGGGCCAGGTAAGGAGGGGGAGGGGCTGGTCGTCTTCTTCTTCACGGATCTCTTTTGAGCCTAACAACTGGATTATGACGGTTTTATATTGGTAAAAACGGTCCCTGCTTAGCGTTCCGAGCCCCCAGGCGGCGCTCCGGTCGCGTCTGGGGAAGAGGCGACCCGTTGAGGGAGGGCGCCATATCCGGGGGGTAAGGGTTCGGGGGTGGGGGCTGTGATAAGGTGTCACATTCCAACTCGGACGCATACACGATTGGTCAGCCAATGATGAACACTAATTCCAAAACAGGAGAACCGGGGAGGGGGAGAGAAGGTGGGGGGCAAATATACACATACTCCGTTCCACGGTGGACAGGGTCCCGCGCGGTGCACCACGGGCTGTCCCGTTTCGCCCATATCTACTTTTTTAAATATTGGTTCGCTGTTGTTTTATTTTGTTTTCGTTGTTTTTCGCGTGTCGTCGCTGTCGTCTCTTGTGGAATATACATCGAAGCACATGGAACTTGGAAAAAAGAGCACATTTTCGCCGGCTGGCAGCGCCCTTTGGCTCAGCCGCCCTTGTGGATCTCTATGATTTTGTCCTGGTCAACGTAGTCGAAGATGTGGGGGGCGTCCATCAGGATGCCGATGGTACCGGCCGTGGTGACGGCGAAGAAAATGTACAGCTGCAGGCGGTCGATCACCATAGCGACGTACTTCCAGTCCTCCCGTATCTGTGGATCAGGGATCAAGGGATGAGGATGAAAGGGAAAGAAAAAAAAACAGATATCGTCAATTAGGCTTTCGTTTTCAATTATTGATTTGTGAATGGCTCCTGAAAACCGCGGTAAAGCGGACAGCGGCATTGGGAGGGTGGAAGCTAAGAGCCCCCTGGAGTACCCTGATTTTTGCCCCATTTTGATAAAAAAAGATAACGATGAAAGCTACTTTAACCATCCAATGAATATAATTGGCATTCGCCATACATTTTTTGTAACAACATTGGAGGGTGGGAACTAAGGAAAACAAAGATGTGCTTTTGACTGCTTAAAAATCAATGGTTTTTTTCTTACATGGGCATATGGCACATGCATATAGTATATACAAGTATAAATGTATGTGAAATGCAATCTCATAACATGTTTGAAATTCGACACTTAAAGACGTACTTGTACTATTTTTGTGAAACATTATCATATATTGTATATAAATACATCCATCCATCCGAGTTTATGAATTTCTATTGCATTTTATCAATTTTAATGCACGAGGAATGTCCTAAAAATAAGTTGCACAGGGCATTTATTCGTTAACTGCTTATCCAATCGAAAAACGGAAATATACATTTTAAAGAGAGGACATATTTCTCTATTTTTCAACATAGTCCCCGAGCCGATTGATGCACTTGTCCCACCGTGACACCAGTTTCTGTATACCATCGTTGTAAAGTGTTCGCTTGGGCACATAACCAATGACGAACTGTTTTAATGAGTAATTTGTCACTCATGGGCCCGAATTTTTGGTGGACAGTCTTTAAAGAGTGACAATGAGCTCATTAAAAAGTATAGGACATTGTTTGCATACCCAACCGAATATTTTTTACAACAACGGTATACAGAAACTGGTGTCACGGTGGGTAATTTGCAGATGTTGTTGTTTTTAAATTAAGGCACGTATTAGATTTTAGAATAATGGATAATCTTGTTAAAAAATAACGTTAAAATTTTTTCACCAATTTGTAGTTATAATTACGATTTTCCAGTCTATATTCTTGTTGAACATGATAACCATCATGATCGTTACTACAAATTAAATTAGAAAAGAAGGTAATTTAAAATATATAAACCTAAATAGACGTTTCTGAATAAACTAAATCGTACATCTATCTGAACACAAAAATGAATTTCATTTTGCTTTTAGCGCTTAATTGACCTGTTACTCTGCAGATGTTAGTTAGGACGGCAACACTCTACTTTCATACATTAATCATCGTCTCAGCATTAGTAATCCTATATACTATATCCACCTAATCGATTAATTAACCTTATTCCAAACCAACACCCCCTGGTGGCCCCATAGCCCGACATTCCAGATGGAAAAATTAAGTTTTCGTTACCATTAGCCAAATTAGATTATCGTAAAAAACTTTAAAAAAACGATATTTCTTGTCAGAAAACAAGCCAGGGGTATTGCTGGTTACTCAGGCCCTACTATTCGCCGGTTAAAAATTAAACGACATCCGCAATTATGGAGCGCCGTTAGCGCAACGGCCTGTTTCGATCGGCCGCCGGCTATAGTTTTGCCAAAGCCAGGGCTTTCCAATTTTCTCTAATCCATTTTGGCACGGGGAGGGCATTTGAGGCACGCTCACCAATTTGATGAAAGATGTTGCGGATGTTGGAACTGTTTCATTACCGCCATTAAAGGCAGAGAAAGGGAAGTGCAATTGGCGGCATGACGCAGTGCGCCACAATGGATGGCGATGGCGTCTGCGTTTGCCGCCATGCCCATGGTTCGCGGCCAACGGCAGCAAAACACAAATAACCATTGATTTTTGTTTATCCAAACACGCGTCTTTTAAGCCCTGGAAAGCTGCATTAATTTATCATTGCGCGACTGCTCTTGGAATCTCCAGAAGCTAGAGCTGCAGATGGCTGCAGGAAGGTTTTGGAGTTTTGTCTTTGCATGCTTTCAGGGCTACCAGTATTTGAATAGTCACGAGTTCCGATATGTAAAAATGGAATTGAGGAACCACTACACTATAAGTGCAAATGCATTTTGGGACTTAGCCAACAGGCAATTGGAATTACAGTTTTTTTGGATTAGTTTGTATTTTTTGGTAATTTATAATAGATGTGAAGAGAGGTGGAGAACGGTGGCGTCCGATTTTTAGAGGAACTAGTGGCATTTGTCTAGAAACCACAGTCATGATAGCCTACCTGGGAATTGAACATAGTCCTGGTGAGAAAAAAAAAAAAAAAAAAAAATAGAGATTTCTATTGTTATTTGGAACGTTGTTTTCTTATGATATCAATAGAAGATTTCTATTGGTTTTATTGGTTTTCATTGTATTCTATTGTTCAGTCAATACAGCTAAACCATAAAAGTCAATAGAAGCCAATAGAAGTCAATACAGGCACCATAGAAAACAATTAAAACCAATAGTGTCCAAATAACAATAGAAACCTATAGAAATCTCTATTGGTTTCTATTGTTTTTTTTCACCAGGGCTAGCTCTATGTTGGACTTCTGGTAGGCAGCTAGTAGTTGACTGTACCTAAAAATATTGGTTACCAGGACACATATACATAATTAAAGCACATTGAAATTAAAATAAAGTTAAATTTAACATCATTGGGGAAAGAGAACAATAACATTTTGAGCACCCACAACTATAAGACTATCACTTAGGGTTTTTTTATTAAATAAATAACATTTTCAAAAAATAGTGGTGGAAAAAAACGGTACTATTGCAATTTTTTGCGAAAAAAATGTGTTTTTTGGTAATTCCAGTGTACATGTGTACTGGCAGTATACATTAGACACTAAATCTAAATACAGCTTGTTTTAATTTAATATATATATATATTTTGAAAATAAATTGTTGAAATTAGGAAATCCAATTACTCTGGTTTTCAGCTACCCGGGTACTCGAGTACTTCCTTGTTGAATTACTCGGGTACTCGGGTATTTGGCGAAATGGGACTCGATTGAATGATTTTTCTCTTACCAAACGTAGTCAAGCAAACTTTATCTAAGTTGAATTATCTTAAACATTCACAAACGTATCAGTACATGGGCTAATTGGCAAGTCAAATTATTTTATTATTCATACTAATTAACTTTAACGAATCGTTAAGGTCTGATTAAGGTCCATTTACACACATCAGTGACATGTAAATTCCGTCCCAGTTCAGAACTTTAAAGTGAAAGCGGATGGAAAATGAACGATTCTATACCAAACGTTTGTAAATGCTTGAACAGAAATCTTTGAAAGTTATGCGAAATGAGTGATATTTTGTTTCCGTGACACTGAAGAGTTTTCATGGAAAGTAATTTCCCTGAACGTAACGTAACAAACACAATACAGAACATTGTAACTTAGTATTTTAAGGGTCAATGATACAAAGAAAATATCGTTCCCGTTTGATTTTTGATTTATAAATGCGTTTCTAAAAGGTAATAAAACTGATTAACATGACAGTATGTGTAGCTGAAATACATCATAAAACATAATTAATTACTAGAAATATAAAATTCAATTAACTCTGCGTAATATGAGTAATTAAACTCAAAAACCAGGGTACTCGATCATATACCCGACATTGGATTCAGTAGTTGAAATGTTAAACGTGCCCACTTGCCATCGGCTTTTGCGACCCAATAAGCTCATAGTTTTTGTTGAACTATAGTTTAAAGTATAGTACATGTACTGTAGCTGATTATTCAGTCACCTCTATGTACGTGAAGATAAGTATTTTTGAAGTAGCAATTTTTTTAGAATATGTCGGTATGATGACAACTCTTGATGTCAACAAGTTAATATTTTCATATTGCCATGAGATCACGTGATATACTCTCGGATCTTTATTGTTTAGGGAATTAATACCCTTAATACTCTTAAATACTTCAGTAAAGACTTATTAAGAGACTCGTACCTTTTAGTCACATAGAGTAAAATCCCTTTGTTGTTGGCTTCTCGTAGAATTCCATTGTTTTTCCTATTTGGTCTCACTATTTTTATTGATACGAGTAGATCCCATAATCCTATTAGCACCATTGTTTTCTATGGGCTTTAATGGGAATTTTTACTTGGATTGTAAGTTGAGGATGGCGAACAAGATCCTCTTCGTATCAGTTTTCAAACAAAACAATTTTGGACATTATTGTGTACTTTTTCCCGTCCGCGTCTTAGAAATGAAACACATTTTAACTATACATTTCTCATCTTATAGATCAGGTAACAAGAAACACGATTTATCTTTAGTTTACTCAGAAGCATTCTAAGTCTGCAGTCTATCTATATTTTCAACATCTGTAGTTGCTTAAGGTGCTACCAGCTCAGTGCATATACTTCAAACACATCTTGGCAACCTAATAAGAAATTGTAACTATGGAAATGTATTGCGAATGCAAATCTAAGATAGAGAAAGATTTTGACTGAAAAACTAGGTATATTCGCTTAATTTCTACTTTGATTCAGTGACTGCCAATCATTTAAAATTGTACCTGTTAAAATATTTCTGAGCGTATAATTTGTATATAAATGGTGACATAACTTCTAACAAAACTTAGACCTGTCTATCTACGAAGTATCTACGAAGTTTTCCCCAATATCATCTTAATAAACTGTATGTATTGACTGAACTGCATAATACTGATTAAAGGTAATTTAGGATAAAACGTACGCTTCATAATTGCAGGATATCAAGCAAAAATGAAAGTGTATGATATATAGTTTAAAATGATCTAATTATGTCGATTTCCTATCAATATGCCAGCTATAATAAATGTGCCATGTTTAATTGTCCAGGAAAGCGATTTTTAAGTTTTAAAAAATTTCCATAATTCTAATGGACGATCCAATTAACAATTGTTTATGCTATCATAATCTGTAAACATAATAGGCACTCATTTTAACATTCAGAAGTTAATTTATCCTGAGGAATATTTATTACAATTTTTTTTTATTACAATACCAAGATTTTTGTGGCTTATCATTTTTTGCCCAAAACTAATTTGTGAAATGTTTTTTATAGACACAATGCACAAATATTGCAAAATTGTTTCAATTTTAATGTTTAATAATCATTTTTTATTTAAATTGTGCACTATTATTATATTGTGCACTTATGTTCTCGACATGATCATAAACTTTTCTGGCTAGACTGTGATAAGCCACATTTAAAAATAAAATGAGCTGCACATGACTAAGACACTATATTTTCGAATGGATCTTGCTCAAAATAGAAACGGGATAGTAGCTTATCAGTGTCAGTAGAGTATTGCATAGTTGCAGCTTATGTTAAAAATCTTATATAATTTTTAATGATAATTTTTGCCTGTAGGATTTTTGGTAAACTGAAACTGCAAGAACATGATAAGCCACAAATTATTTTATTCGTAACTTACTGAGCTTGAATGAGACGATTCCTCTTATTCTTTGTGGTAATCCACATCCTGGTCTGTATCATTTTCAAGTTCACTTTAAACTATCATTATTCTCACCTAATATAACCCTAAAATCAAAATTGTCGCTCGTGACGCAACATGTTGTCATTACTACACGCCATCTTTGCTTGTGGCGTATCACGTTTTTAGTAAAAAAACTGATTTTCATGTGGGCAACAAGATAATTATCTGTTTTGTAATCCAATCGAGAAGAAATTTACAAAGGTAATCAACCAAATAGCTAGAAATAATACTAGGTGGGGAATAGTTTAATGTAAAAATGTCATTTTTGGAAAAAGTATGGCTTATTGCATTGTTGCAATAAGCCCTTCAATTAATCATGAGCATGCCTTGCACAAATTAGGAATCATGATCTAAATATCGTAAATCAATACGTCTACTAGATACACTTTACTTTAAATTTGTTTTAAGCAAGCATTAATTGGACTTACTTCGTTAGCAGACTCTTTGAATTTGTTTGTCTTTCCCACTTTAATTACATAAAGTCATAACTATGCCATAGGACATGTTAAGTAAACGTATTGGCACATGTCACATTTGGTTGTTCTGTATGTTTTGGTAATTAAGCAGGGGTGGCCAACAGCATACCGCAAATTGTGGCACCGAAATTCTATGATGCATCCAACTCGACCGCCGGCGTTGACTTATAAAACATGTAAACAGAACGAAAACTAAATTAAAAATATTATACATGTACATGTTAATTATTTTAGAAAAGTGCGGCGCAACTCCTTATCTAGGACGTGTACAAAAGGAGGGGTACTTCTCAGTATGGATGGCAGTATCGGTAAAAATATCGATACTTAGCATCCAAGTCAGTATCAAAACTGACGGAAAGTATTGCAGGAAAGGATGTATTCTTACTGATAAGTAAGCTAAAAATTCTAACATGTTTGAATAATTTGATACAAAAATAATTCCACATTTAGTTTATTGGTGTTGCTGATAATGAATTTTCTTTACTTAAGGAAAATTACATGAAAAAACCTCGTATCACATACATTTATTATGTATTCATTTTTGTTCAATAAGAACATGTGATAAAAAACTTGTTATCAGTATAAATACCCTTAACCATAAAATCACACTTTTTAAATTTCAATACTGTATTATCTGAATTAATTTTACAATTAATTTAATACAGAAGAAGGTCCCTGTTAAATAAGAAAAGAAACAATATAGAGGCTATAAAAATATTTTCTGAACCTTTTCGATACTTGGGTTCAAGTCTAGATATGGGTAGAAAGAATATCGAAAGCAAATATCAAGTACTAAAATACTCAGTATCCATAAAAAAGTACCGATACCACATTAATATCAGTAGTATCGCAACTTCCATACTTCTGGGTCGTAGTTGGGGGTTTTGAATCCTGGAGTTTGCTTTTAAATATACATGTCGTCACAGTCGCCCAGGATTCAGGACAACAGGTAAAATAAAACAAGATGAATCTTTCCTTTATCAAGATTCAAAGATTCTAGAAGCATTTAGCTTTTCTCACCGTTAGTAGTTGCTTAAGGTGTTACCTATACCACCTTACACTTGGAAAGCATCTGACATTCGAATAAAAATGCTCAAACGCCAGCAGAAATAGTTACATTTTTGAAAATTTATTTTGAATGTTTACTTTTATCTTAGAAAGAAATTTTGACCGAAAAAGCAGTGACATTCGCGTTATTTCTCTGGGGTGATTTAACATTTACGTAGATGTTAAATTACGTAACCAGAAAGTTAAACAGAATTACTTTAGTGCAGAGCAGCTGTCAACATGTTTATATACATATGTACATAAGTTTGCGATGTAAGACAGTCCATTTGAAAATAAATGAATTGAGGTATTATGAAAAAAAATCTATAGGATCTTTACCATCACGATTACTTTCCAAACTGAGAAAGAGGCATTCTGAATTCTGAAGGCCATAATTTTGGAACGTGCACGCAATCGATAAAATATGACAGTTTAATACCCGGCAAAGCTTTAATCAGTGGCGGTTCCCGTTAATCATTTTTTTTGCGTTGAAGCAGTTTTGCAAAATGCATCTTGAATATCGAATTCATGAAATTGACTTGATGTCATTAATGGTGATCTTTCAAACTACATAAATTCTAAAAAGATCACTAAGGGTACATGACCTAGACATGTTTATTTATATTATTCACTTGAATGCATGTACACACGCACACACACATATTAAAATATATATATATATATATATATATATATATAATGTAAATATATTGTAACATCCTATAATAACAATGTTTTCACATGTGTAGTGGTTTAATCGTGTTCCATATACTATACAGTAAGTTAAAAAGTGCCGTCTATAGTTAAATCGTTGCATTACGCATGTATTAAATTAAATCAGTATTTTAAACACAACACATCAAATTACATGTTTCAAATCTTACAGCACGTTTTCTAAGACAATTTTGTATTTTCATTAATAAGACCTGTTTATGCTTTATTAGAAAAAAAAAAAAAAAAAAACATGAGGAGGTTTGTTTTCATGTTTTAGTTCAATATTCTGATTTTTAATTAAGGGGCCATTCAAAAAGGCCGACCTTCTAGCATGTAAACACCACGTGGAGAGGTGGGAGGGAGGGAGTAGCAATTGGATTTTCTATTTAACTAAGCTTTCAAGGTCAGTAAAAGGGAAATTGGATACTAGAAAAAAATGTGTCTCCAGTTCCTAACTTTGTGTTAAACACCAATTGGATGTTGTAATTTTCCTACTAGGTCAGGAAACTTCCGTTAATCAGAAAACATGCACCTGAAAAACTGAAGTGAAATTGGTAGCGTTCGAGGCGGGTGCTTGGAAATTTAAAGGATGAGCCTTTATATGTTCCAAACAATGTTCTGGACATGTTTAAAAAAAATTGAGGACGTGGAGGGGGGTTTGGGCTAAAATAAACACCATGCGAACAGGGGGTAGCGGAGGTGGGGGAAACGCAGGGAGTAAATTTCTAAAGAATTTAGGGACGTCCTTTTTGAAATGCCCCTAAGACAGGCTAACTTTAACCAAATTTGTTATGATATTTTTAATGGCATTGATTCAACTTTTTTTTTATGCAAGAATTCTTGAAAAATATAATTGAATAATAAAATGTGCAATAATTTCACCAATAAAATTACACTTTTTTTGGTGGATCTGAGGAGTATATAATATTCATAACCTATAATTAAATCGTTGCATTACACGTAATATTACTTTAAATTAGTACTTTTTACATTTAATACAGTACATTAAATGACATGTTCAAAACCTTACTTTCGTCTTTTCATTATTAAGACAAATTATCAACTGATTGCAAACAACAGTGATTATACACATATTGTGTTGTAATTCAATATTCTGATTTTTGATTAAGACAGTCTGATTTAGATAACATTTTTAAAATACATATTTGAAATTGCATTTTATTTAACTTTACTTTTTTATGTAAGCATTCTTGAAAAATACGGTTTATAATCCAATGGGCTTTACCGTTGGAAATTGCGAATTTTTGCAATTGCATAGCGTCGATTATGAATTTGTTAAGGACTAGGAGTTTTTATAATACTTTCAGTGAATTATAATTAAGTCATTTGGCGGCAGATATCTCAATTTAATGCAATAAAAAAAGTGGGTCTCTATTTATGCGATTAGGTTGTTGAAACGCCCTTTTTTGAATAAGCTGCAATCGAAGCGTTCTCCTTAGAGTGAAATTGCGGCCTCTCCATTGTGAGTCCCCATTATCGACGACTTATCACCGGTTTTTGTGCAAGCTGTGCTGTGAAAGCCTCGCTTTTTTGTGTGCCAAGAATCTTCCTCTTAAACGCATTTTTCGCTGTTTTTTACCCTGGCAAGAGCGAGGAAATTTCTTCAACTCTTTGTTACTGTACACCATGGTGAGTCGTATGCGCTGACAAGGTACTGTCTCACAATGGGAACGATGCAATGGTGGAAATACACTGGCAGACAGCAGAATTGCATGTGATTTTGACATGTGCGAGGAGGAAAAATACTGAACTATGTCTCGCAGCCAGACGCCGGAAGGAGGAGGAATTGGAGCGGCCCAGACATGGCGAAAGATTGGATAAAAATTCAGTAGGAAACCGGCCATAGGCACTCAATGATGACGAGCCAAAACTTTGTTCAGTTTTCCAGTCCAGTGATTCCCAATACCTTTTTCATAACAAGGAGTTTCGAGCATTCAGCTAGTTATGATATCGGCAGCAGACAGTGAAAATAAAACTTGAAGCGGAAGTTTCACAGCACTGCATGGCCATCAACTCCTCACTGAATGAATAATTCGGAAAATATCAAGTCTCGCGTTATGTGACATTACGGAAACTGTGTTAGATTAGGCATTCAGCTTGGACCAATTCACTTAAGTTGCAATTTTCGGTAAATGAGCTGCACTTATGTATGATAAAATCTTTATGTTCAATCCTTGATATTTTCTTCAAGTAGAAACTAGATTTTTTAACCATATCATTGTTTCTCAGTGCAATTCAATTCGTGTTAATGAGCTTAGCCCCAATGTTTTTTAAGATGTTTTAAGAACATAAAGCCGGGTCTCCACCAAGACGTACATGACGTATAAACACGTTTTTACAAACTCATGCAAAAAAGTTTGCCCTCCGGGTTTGTTTCAGCCGCCATTTTTTAAATATATGTAAATATCAAAATTGTACAGC